>JAPYZA010000065.1:0-41226 GCA_030522685.1 Eupelmus azureus | reverse complement strand
GTTATTGATTTTTGAACTTTGCTTTTAAAACTTTCAACCAGAAACGTTAATTGAAGTTACAAATTTAGTTAAAAATTTAAAGTTTTATCGAGTATAAATGCATATTGATTATATAAGAAGAAAGTTTTAACAAAGTTTGTTAAAAATTATTTCTGATCAAATAATCGATTGTTTAATTAAAACTATTATCTTGATTGTTCTGTATTCTTCTTTTCAGATATTATATTATGTTTTAACTTAAATCAGGATGCGAATAATACATTTGAATTCCATTAAAGTATAATTATGTTTTATGCAATTTTGCCATTTTGAAACTCAAATGTAAGCGCTCGCGCGAAAGTTAAAAACAAAAATGGAAACCCACAGAGTTCGCTTTAATTTTCTAGTAAATTAAACATTCCCCGGCTCGCTTGAACTTGTAAACAGGAAACATTTGCCTGAATGCGTAGTTTGTGAGTAACGCCCGCCGCGGCATCCGCCGAGATAAAAATTAGCGAGCCAAATTTTCGGTCTACCATTACCAGCTTCGCCAACTCTGACGAATTAGTCCGCGAAATCCGAGATTTAGAAATTGAATCGTCCCAGGTGAGCCAATTCGAATGTTCTCATCGAGCGGCTCGCTTTCTTGGCCATTAAATTCTCGTAGCTAGCTGCTATTAATCCTATTTATGCGTCGCTTGCGATATCGATTCGCAAAGTGCCGACGTTATGCCGGCCTATGGTGCTTTTATGAGCAGGCCGTAACACCCCGGCAGAGGTAATCGAATTGTCATTGTTCGGTGTCTGCGGGGGCAGGGGTAAGCTGCATGCAAATACGAGTTCGCGCGAAAAGTGTTTAATGGAAGGGAAAGTTTGAGGGAGCGCGAGGGCTCTTAACTTTTATTGAATTTCCTTGTTCGAAAAGGCCAAGAGCTCCAGACGTTGCCGGCGCTAGTGCGGGGCCAAGAGTAATTTGTATTCGCGTATGCTCCTGTCCCTGAGTAAGTAGGAGTTTGCGCTGTGTATTACAATAACGATAAATTTTCTTGCTTTGACTTTTTTGCGTATGGTCTTGTGAGTTGGAGTTGAGTTTTCAGTATCAAAGTGGTGTGGTATGGTATAGTGTGCTTGTAACGGGACGATTTCTTTAGAGAGGTGACTTTGATCAAGTCATTTTTTTTGTTATATATACATATATAAACTAACATATATTAATTTTCGTGAAGAATCGATGGTTTCTTAATATTTAGTCAAACGTAGTTAATTTTTAATGAAACCAATGTCATCCCAGTATCTTGTCAATAACAATGTCTTACCAAACGCGACTGTTTCTACTGATTACAAAGTAAAACATATTTAATATAATCGAAAATAGTCTATAGCTACGTGGTAGTTCTTAATTTGCTTGTGAACATACATGCGAATTGAATAATTTCTGTACACTGATTGTTTTTTATTATTTATTAATCAGTGATGGAATATTATTTAAGCAATATTCAGGCTTAATTAGATGTTCTCAATAATTAGGTGGACGTATTCAATTATGTGATATAACATTTCAAAATTATGCATAATTTGTTTAGATATTGCCACAAAGTAAAATTAATTAAATCTTTTAATAATTATTCATTATAAATCTTGGCCTAGTAACATGCATCAGTTAAACATACGATTATGAGTCATATACGATCGTCCGCATTTTGCAACATTCACGTATTATCAAAGCAGATAAAATTTGTACCCTCTATATCAACTAGTAATTCGTAAACTCGAGCAATCCTGATTAAAATTTAACGCAAGCAATTTTGTTTTGTTTCCAGTCTCGCAGCAGCTGGTGATCAAGCAGGTCGACATCCCATCGGCGGTGCGCGTCGGCGAGGAGTACGTGATCCTCGACTGTGACTACGACTTTGAGAACACGTCGACCAAGGGCCTGGTGGTTAAATGGTACCTGAACAATTTCGATCTCGTGTACCAATGGATTTACGGCACCGCGCCCCAGGCAATCGATCCGGTCTCCAAGTACATTGATCTCCATTATATGGCAAGCGGCGATCCCAACACGATGTACCGGGCGATGAAGTTCATCAAGCCGAACATCGACCTCACCGGCAACTACACCTGCCTCATATCCACCTTCCAGGACGAGGTCTCGGCCAAACGGCCCATGACCGTCTATTGTGAGTACATATATGCCTCCTTCTCAAGCTGTTTCTCTTGTCTCTAACTCGTTCTGATAAATTTGGTGGATATCGAGGAACGTTGCGTTCATTACTTGGATGAATTTTCAAAATTTTACTTTATCGAAAGTCACACTTCGATAGTCAAACGTAGATGCTGTTAACTCGTATTAATTCGTTAAGCATGCATCTAACAATCAGTCATCTCATTTCCTAAATTACTCAAGCTAAAATTTTTCTCACTCACATTTAAAAATGTAGATCAGAGTAGCAGGTTAATCGACAACGTCGGGCGTGCGACAACAACGCCACCAATAGCAACGAAAAGTGAAGAGTACAGAAAGAGAGCGCGCAGCGCGCATTGTTAAACCCGCAGCTAATGCTCGTTTGGCCCTATTCGCTTGGCACGCCAGTCTGGATAAAATAATTATGCGCGCCAATGTGCCAGCGCGAGCAGTAGTTCGACATCCACGCTCCGCGATTGTTTTGCTACGCGAATGTACTTCCATTGCTAATGAAGCCGCAAAACCAGAGATGCAGGGTCTCGCGTTTGAAATTGCGCACAAGCGTTAGCTTTTTGCGGTGGTTACGTATAGTCGTGGTGCGGGCTTTGGATGTACGCGTGCGGTGTGTGCCGTTTCAGTTGTCGAAGATATAGGAAGCTGAAATTTTGGAAAATCGTAGGCAAGCGGGAATGCGGCTGTCGTGCGCCGTTTGCTCGTGATTGTTTGGTAGGCTTTGAGCTCAGCTTGATTTTCAATTGGGTCTTTAGATTTTCGCAGGAATGATACTCTTAATGACTTGTTTATTCCGTTTTAAAAAGTAAATTATGCGTGGTAATAATAAAACTATGTTTTTTATTGAAAGTTAATTATGTAATTTAACAAAGTAATCTGTTAATTCAAATTTTAAACTCGTTAAAATTAGAGTATGCTTTTAATTCATAGCAATTAAATCTTTGGTTCGAATTATCTAATAAAAATAAAATTACAAAATTTGAGATAGAGTGAAAAAGTATTGAATAGCCTAGATGTATAATCAGCCGACTAAGCATCAAAGTTGTTACCATACACACGGTCATCATAGCGTGATCGACTCACTCATCACGTATACGTTTCCAAACGGTCCCCTACTCTTTTCCGTGCGAGTTTAAGCAGCCATACGGCGATACAGCGATGACCAGTCGTATTTCAAAATAACCCGGCCGTAGATAAGCTCAACGAATGCACAGACGCGAAACTATGCTTCTCTGCGTTTGAATTCGATTGCTCGCAATCCGTCCGATTACAGCTGCAGTATACGGTTACATCTCTTCGCAACGGGTTATCCTGCGGATATGAAGGCATGCTGTATGCGTTCTACGTGTAAGATTGAACCTGTCCAAACGCGTACATATATACATACATGTGTAAATAAACGCGTGTGGAAGTTAGTTCTATAACTATCTTACATTGATAACGTCGCAGTCTACACTCATATCTTCAAAGTTAAAAAAAAAAAAAAATTCAGCGCGGCTCAGCTACTTTCTAAAAATCGTCCACTAACTTTCGCAGATAAAACTACCCGTTCCTATCGTACTGGCACTTGGCTAAAAAAAAGCAAGAAAGTCCTTACAAATCGTCAACCGCGCGCGGCAGTCGACCGAATCCCACGAACCCGCGCTCGCGAAATATATCTCTTCCGATTCCACAAAAGACTGCTCTGTCCGCTCGTGGTACGCGCGCTTCCGCTTCTCGGATCTGCAGGCCTCTGCTGAGCACTCTACCCTTCGCAGGACAAAAGGCGCGAAAGATTAATTAGTCAGCGCGGAAAAATGCTCCCGCGCGGTATAGAGCTTTTTGTTCGGCTCGCGCGAGCTCGACAAGCTGGAAATCAGCGATAACATGCCGCTCTACTCGTTATATTTTGAAATTGATTAAGCCCGATATTCCTTCTGTGTGTGTGCGCGCGCATGCACACATTTCAGGTTGTTGTATATTCATCGGTGAGCGCGCAATATCGGCCTCTATAAATAATGATGCGGCCTCGTCGGGGATTCGTGAAATCTATTAGGACGCATAATGGCCGCTCGCGATGATAAATTAATTATTATTAAGTGTCAATGTCGGCTGCGCAAGCTCGCTCGGGCTTTAGAGGCTCAGATTTCCGCTCCGTCGGTCGCGAGCGTCATAAGCCGCTTGTTAATGGTTATGCGGTATGACGCCGTTATTGCGTCTGTCGCGATTGACTCTTGACCTTTATTTAGGTTTGCATGACTGAACGCTTTTATTTTCCTTTTTGAAAATTCCAAATCGCTTTTGGACTGGCTCTCGAGATAAAGGAAAAAACGGAAGCTTTTTTGGCGCCCATCTCCTCCCTTGACTTCTTAGCCATCTCGAGCGCCACCCTGACCTTTTCGTGCTTCCCTCTCTCACGAGCCATTCGCGCGGAGTCACTCTGTCTGAAATAAAAGTCGAGCGACGGCGGCACAATAATAGAATGGAATGAAAGAAGCTCACCGAGAGAGGGAGAGGGAGAGAGGAGCTTAGGCGCGGAGAGAAGCGTGAGAGAGCATTGCGCCGCTGCATTCCGCCGCGGCTTGAGGCCGCGCGCACTACTCTATCCATTACTATTGCTGTTTTATTTACACGTCGCTCCCTCCCGGGGCCTCTTTTCCTTTTATTTTTTCCCGCTCTATTCTTCCTTTTTCCCCGTTTCTCTTTATTATTTTCGCCCCTTTCTCGCGCAAATGACGTTGCGCGCGCGCGCGCGCGCGGAAGGCTTTTCTTTTGATTGTCATTGAATACGCTCTAAAGAGCTCGTGCGGTGTCAAATTTAACGCCGCCGGGAAAAGAGAGCCGGTACTTTCCACGGTTAAAAAGAAGGGCTGATAAATTTGCGCCCCCGAGAACTTCGATGGGGTAAAAACTTTGCCGCGCTGACTCCGCTGAACTTCGAATCTTCCTCCGGAACTCGAGAGAGAATTTTATTTCAGTTTGTAAGCGGGATGTAATTGCTGAAAACAATTCGCCCAAGTTCAAATGAATTTTCTGATCGCGCGTCGAACTCAAGCTTTATTAGCCTGAATTGCTCTCGCGAATTATAGACTAAATTTTTCCATTATCCCCAAGTAGAAAAAATTTCTTTTGTTTTCCTAAACTTTATATATACACCGAAAAATCCGTACTGATCAAAAAGCCTTTGTAATCAGGCTCGTCCCGGCCGAAATCAGTGCGCGGAACTTTGCCGCCCCCGCAAACCAAAACAACACTGCGCGAGCGCGTATCTCTTTCTCAGGTATAAGCGGGACTCGCTAAACGCAACGAAGCCGCCGCAAACCGCCGTGCACACAGAGAACCGCGCGCGCGCAAATACTCAATTCTCGCGTGCGGTCGTTGCGAGGCTGTGTCTCTGTGTATATGCATACCCAGTTCGGGAGAAAGTTTACGCGCCGCCACTGCCGAAAAGGACGCAGCCGTCGATACATTCCGAATTGATTTATACAAACGTCGCCCGACTGTCATTGCGCGCAAGATCGAGCTTCTGTTAGCCGCGCGCGTACGGGTATTTCAACGCAAACTAAGTAAACGTATAGTTGCGCAGCTTGTCCCGCGGCGCGAGGCTCAGTTATTTGGAAATGGCTGCAATGTAGGGTGCTCTTGTAATTAGATATCTGCGGTTTCGGGCAGGATGGATAGTTGGAAAATAAGAAGATAGATATTTTTTTTTAATTCGATTGTTG
The DNA here is from genome assembly GCA_030522685.1 of Eupelmus azureus. Lineage (NCBI taxonomy): Eukaryota > Metazoa > Arthropoda > Insecta > Hymenoptera > Eupelmidae > Eupelmus > Eupelmus azureus. The sequence continues at coordinate 35,346 of JAPYZA010000065.1, read as the reverse complement.
ATTTTTATAATTGCGGAAATTTTGGAATGATAATTATATCAAATTAGTTGTTGTTGTCTAAATTTTGAGCAGTAAAAAATCATCTGGAAAGCGTGGTAAATCATATGAAATATGTACGTAGTATTTCCTTTATTAACCCCTATATGTATATGTTTCAATAACTTTGCTGATTTTCAATGAATTTGGACTGAACTCAGTATACAATTGTTTTTGAGGTTTTAATTAACACTTTGAAACCATTATAAACAGAAACTATGTATAACTGGATTTAATATTTGCAGCTACGGTATGCAAATTTGTAAAAGCCAAGTTATTTAAAGTTATCAGATTTCTAATGAATATGAGTTATTTCACTTTTTTATATTTATATAAAGAATTATAAGAGCATATAGAAAGTTTATTAATAATTAATAATAAATTAATAAATAATTCTAATTATATTAGATTTTGATTTATATCGGAATAGTACATTACGTATACTATTTTTTTTAACAAAAGCACAAAGCTCGACAAAGTCAAATATTTATATAAACACATAAATCGCAATAATACAAATTAAAGGAAAAAGAAAATGAATTTCGGTGTTACTGCATTTCCTTAATGTAAAGTCTGCGACATTACTTAGTAAGCTCTTGGCGTGCCAGAAACCCAGGAACGGACTAGTGAATATAAGGGCCACACTGATTCTCATCACCTAATGTCTCTTCTCTTAGTTCCGAAGAAAGCAAACCTTGAAGAAATGCGAATCTTTGCTGTAAAATATCCTGATGCTAAAATGAGAAAGATGAAAAGACCATATTAACAGTAATGTTCGATGTTACCTTCTCTAAATACAGAAAAGCTCTAAAAAAAGACTAAGCAAAACACCATGCAAGTTCGAATTAAAAAAGTAGCAAGTAATAGGACTCGGTAGAAAAGAATCATACAATAGCCGCGAAAATATTCGGCTCGTCGGCTTAAAATCACTCGCTTCACCGCGATGCCCCGCCGACTCGTTCTCTCCATCTTGTCTCTTGGCAAAGCAAGCATTTGTAGGAAAAGTAGATGAGCACGAGGTTCGAAGGAGAGGACATTCTTCGCGGTAAATGAATTCTCTCTCCGTTCAAGAAGGCCGCTCGCGCGCGACGTTGACACGACGAAGTCCGCAGGCTTTCCGTGAGGGTGTAGAATAGTTTCGAAGCGTTTCTCTCCCCCCCCCCTCTCTCTCTCTATCTCTCTATCTCTCTTTCTCCTTGTCTATGTGCCTATAACAGAAGAGGCGAGGGAAAGTGAGAGAAGAGGGGAAAAATGTGGTGCGCACCGCACGAGCGCTGACTTTAAATTGTTCAATTTCGCAGGCTCGTAGGGTAGTAGTAGAAGAAGAAGAAGAAGAAGAAGAAGAAGAGGAAGAAGAAGAAGAAGGAAAAGAAAAAAGAGAAGAAGAAGAGAGAGACCGAGTGAATCGAGTTTTGCAGATTGACAAAAAATCACTTACTCCGCATGGTATTTTAGATAAAAGTTCACAGAGCGCCTATTTGGGGTAGAAAGTTGTTCTTTTTTCGTCACTCATTCCCGCTTGGTGATGTGTATATGAGTATTACTCATACGAGGTGCGAATTCGGATTGAAAACGTGAATTGAAATTCCTGAAGAAATACTTAAAGGAATGAATAAGTTGAATGCTTAATGTGCAAAATGCTCTACTAATAGTGGGACGTGATATTTTTTTCTTAAGATAGATAATTTTATAAGAAAAGCGTAAAGGAAGTTTGTTATAACTTGAATAAAAGTTTATAAATATATAGATGACTGATTATTTGATATGCATGTTTTAAAAACGTAATGTCTGGCTATTCACATTCGTTACTACTGAAATCTTATTTCACTTATAAAATAAATGAAAAATAATATTCTCAAAGCTGTAAACAGTACAAGAAATTAAAAAAATAAATTAAAAAACCTATCATTATCCGTTGAGATAAATGAAAAAAGAATTATTTCCATAAAAATAATTATCTTTTCCCATTAATTCCAGCGACGGGTCAAGAGGATGAATTTAAATTGTGGCACAATAAAATAATCCTCAACCAGAAGGAAGAGAAGGAAGCTGTCGAGGTGACTTGTCAAGCTCTGGCTCTCTACCCTCAGCCTACTATCGAGATCACCGTCGAGTAAGTAGAAAACAAATATATAGTCCACCGTAAGAAAGTCGCTACGGCGTTACTTAATCGCAATGTCAGCACACGCAAACGCGCGAAGACACACCTGTTCGCGATAAAATTTATGCCCTCATTGCATTTAGATTTCGTGAGGTTTGAGCTGCTTCCTTCCAGTTTTATCGTTTGTTTCTCAGCTGTTTCTGCGGCGAAAGGACAATGCCCAGGGGCACGCGAAAATGGTAATCCTTGAAGGTACAATTTTGTCTGACCCAAATATTTACGCCGAGAGGGGGCGGAAACAAAACAACAAATTCGGATAAAAATGATCCACTTTGCGTTGAAGGGAAAGGATTGGAAAGTAGGTTAAGGGCTGTTTTCTTGTTTTGTCGGGAGCTGGGGAAATCTAATGTATTTTTTTTTAAATTGAACTTTAAAGATTAATTTAATCATACGGATTGATAAGTGACTTACGTATTTATCAACTTTTGCGTATTTAGTTACCTTTTTTGGATAAAAATGATAAATTCTTAAAATTTTAATATTTGTTATTTATGTTATAGTGAAAAAAGAATTGAAAAAGCGATTTTTGTTAAAAACTAGCTCGTAAAATGTACGTATAACAAATTTAATCAAAAAGTTTATTTAACATTCTCATTTTATACCCCTACAATGGTTCAGACACGAAGAACAATAAAGTTTCATTTTCACCTTAGTGCTAAAGTCACTAGTTCATTGGGAAATGCAAGTAGGCGTTTCAAGTTTTCGGCGCGGCCATCGTAAAATTGCGTTTCCGACGGCCGCGAGTTTTAGGAGTCCTTACAGCAACTTTACGATTAGTTCGCCCCCTGGTTTCGAGTATCCAAACAGCACCCAAGAACTTGCCAAACTATTAATATTGCCCTTGCCGTTATTAAGAGGACAGATACACTCTAAACAAACTACGTAGAATTTGCAGATGTAAATCATATTCCAGTCAAATAGTTTCTATAACAAAATATATCCTCAGTATTTGGTACGGACGTCGGATTCTCTGCCCTTGTCTAATTTTAGTTTTTCAAGCTTTTCTTTTAAACAAATCGAGCGATTTATTCCAAGTTTTGAGAATTGCTTCAACTTTTGTCTACAAAATGCGTTTATGAATTAAAAAATTTAAATTCCGAAAAATTTTCAATTTATCATAAATAACATATAAAAGGTACTTTCTTATGGACTCCGGCGTCATAATAAATTAGATTTGTTTATTTTATTCTTACTATAGTTATATTTAATATACGTTTGTATTTATATTTTAATTTTAATTAATTTGTTTCTTTTTTTTAAATGTTCTTTTAAGTTATTAACTTTTTAATTTTATTTACAGGGATTATCCAAACTTTAAGTCAACAAGGCCTTCTCTTACAGAAACAGTTGAGGGCTTCTATAACGTAATAACTTACCTCACAATCGAAGACGATCAACTTCCAGATTCTATGGTTGTAAACTGTATTCTAGGAATTCCCAGCGTAAACTATAATGCGACGAAGAAAATTGTATATTATGCTTCAGGTTTGCAATGAACATTATTTTATAAAAAGAAAAAAGTATTTCTTGCAATATTTGTTAAAAATATTTTATTACTAATATTTATTTTTCTCTGTTCTGAACAAATAGAACAGTGTTGTTGCACTACTTTGATTCATAAAAATGTACCCTCATGTATACAGTATTTTTCAGTTCACTTCATTCATTACATTCACTAAATCTGCGCATGCATGAGTTTTCAAAGTTTTTTTAATTCAATCTCATCGGCTATTTTAGTTCTAGTCACTTAATTATGAAACTAATTTACGTAATTTAACAATATATAGCTCGCATTACGCAGCTGCAGTTGTTACTAATTCAAGCAGATTTAACAATTTTTAAAAAGCTACTTTGTATTATTAGTAAAAGATTAATTGAGTTTAGAAGTTGTTCGCTTCAGGTGACTAATTTATAACAATTATTAATTTAAAAAATAAGTAGACTTTATTAAAAAAAAATTGGTAAACTGGGGATAAATGCATTTAGCGGAATTTAATCCTTCGGTAGTCGCTTTATCAGTTTGTAGAACCTCGCTGCCTCAAGTACTGAGAAAATCCGCAAAACGTTTCAACGTAAAAGCGATCCATTAAACTGGACGAACTTTTATTGTCGCTCAGTAAAAGCTCCGGGCGTTTTCTGGACAACGTTAATTTGAAACGCGTCGATTTTGAATGTGAAAAAAATTCAAATAAAAAGGACTGCCGGCGTAAAATAAAAAGCTGTATACCGAAAAAAAATGTTCTGAACCTAAGCTGCGCGAAAAATTTATCGACGGTGATTGTTGTTGTTAGCATTTTATAACGTTTAAAAAATGTAATATTATTAAGCTTGTCGGCATTTAAAAATTTTATAGTCCCTAAATCTTATATCGAAAAAAACTTTAATGAAATTATTTTTTTTTAACATAATGTTTTATTTTAATCAGTTGAAATACGGAAAAGCCAATAAGTAAAAACAATAAGTAAAAACTGCCATAAAAGTTACAATCTTAAAATTCATGACGCGTTGACACTTCCTAATGCTGATGAAAATACACTGAACTCTACAAAAATCTAAAATATTACATAATTTAGTAAAAAATACATAGTAGTTTTTTAAAAAATTGTAATAAAAAATTTCAAAAATAGATTTTACATTACAAATGAGATCTTAACGTTTTGTTTTGCACAAAGTAGACATTACAACATGATTTTCAGCACAAATTTTTCACAACATTTTTTCACAATTTAATATTTTTTTCAACAACACGTAAAGTACAGTTTTGCTTACGGCGGGAAAGTGTGTTTATGCTTACTTGATGGACGCGGTATGTGGTATTTGTTATGCAGGAAGGCCTACTACTACTGCTCCTGCAATTACTGCTGGCGGCACTACGAAGCTGTTGCGAAAAATGGAGATCCAGGCGCTAGACAATTCACAAGCTGACGCTAGCAGTGGTGGTGGTAAGGTTTTATTTACCTCACTCTTCACTCTTTTATTCTGTGATCATTTGCACACCCGCTTTCCATTCAATCGAGTCATTTTATTGCACGCTCTCTGTTTATACTTTGGTTTATTATATTATTGGAATTATTTTTTCATGAATTAATTAATTACCAAAAATGGTACTTTCACTTTTATGAAACATAAATTATTAAAACACAAATTAAGAGTATACTTATAAGTGGTTTGGAATAAACGTACAATTTTATCCATGAATCTCCTGGGATATGACTTGCGAAATAGGCAATCCATAATCATCAAACTTTTTCTTCTAATGTCAAAAGTTTTCTGACTTTCTTTTCACATTCTCTCAGGCTGATGACTCTCGGTCCTCGTTTTCGATTCTCCTGCCATACTCTAGCCACACCAGTCGCTATTATAGACCATCGTCGCTCCTTTGCAAGAGAATCTTCCTCGACTTTTCAAAACTCTGATTGAAAAAGAGTGGGATGGAGAGAGAGAGAGAGTAAGAGAGCGCAAACGGTCGAAACTTCATGTACTATGCGAGGAATTTCAATTGCTGAAGTTGTTCTTTCTCAACTGAGATGCTCTTTTCCTCGCGAACGGCCTTAAAATTTCGATGTCTCGCAAATCAACGTGAGGAGAAGAATCTAAAGGGAAAGGGAGTGAGTGGAAAGAGAGTTTCGATAAAATCTACAAAAGTGAAAAGCAAAATCTTGTGGTTAGATATGTCTAGGTTATGATAGAGCTCTTAAAAAGCGCCTCTTCAAAATTTCAAAGGTTGTTGTTCGCAGGAATGTGCATGCACGCTCCTGCACGGATATTGGTTAAAGTTACAATCCTGGAAGATGTACGTCATCGCTGAGAGGTAGCAGCGTGAATTTTAAGAAAACTTTAGCGCTTTGTATCGTGTAAGAAAAAGAGAGCGGAAAGAGAAACAGGAGTTTTGAAAATAAGTTGCGAAGTATAATGGAACGGTGTCTCGCTGCATCAACCCCTTGACGCCTGGACTATTCCTGGTGGAGCTGTAGAAACGACCATACTTTAACTTCAGTGAAACTCAATTTTTTCTTGTTTAATTCTTGCAAAACTGCATTCTTGCCAACGACGATTTATATGCGTTGATCGGCACGATATAAAATTTTCAATATGAATGATTCAATACCGCAAATTAAAAACATTATTTTTAAAATTTATTTTTAATGCGATACATTAGCATAGTGAATTTGTTCATTATTCTGTTGGAATTTAATTATCATAATTTCGAATATACACTAAAATAATAGTTATCGTTTGTGATAAAATGTTAAGTTTGCTATATTTTAAATTTTACAGAAATAGCTAGTATATTTAAAACTTCGCGAATAAAATTTTAATTAAAAAATTCGTTGCAATAAAATTAAATTAAGTAAGAACATAAAAAATTTAGTGCAGTAATCAGTGCTTGTAGTTAAATTTTTATGCATTTTTAACATATAGACAATTAATAAATTATTGTTATTACTTGTTGCTTTAATGAGAATTTTGCTTGTGCCTTAATTGTAAAAAACCTTTTAACAATCATTATAATTAATATACCACAGTCACATTTCAGTAAATAAAAAGAATTATTAAAATTATTCGATTTATCTTTTTTATTATATGATTTTTGGAGCAGTTTTTTGTTTGATTGTATCAAGTTATTTTAATAAGGATTAATAGCGAATTTATTTTATTATTTGTTTATTATCAAAGACAAAAGAATACATCAACTCTTGTAGCAATTACCCGTGTAAAAATCACAGAGCAAAAAGCTTCTGTGAAAGACCCTCGCTTTGTGATTTTACATGCTCGGTACGTGGCCTGTTATCAAGTCACTTGATAAAATAAAGGTAGAATAAGCGTAAACTCAAGTAACACGCAAATAGCATAAAAAATATAAAACATAAGGACTTTTTATTAAATGAATAATAAAGTATTAAAGATTATTTGATTACCTGAACAAATTATGACCTACAATAAATTAGATTAAAGTAAACATAAAACGATTAAGAGCTTCATAAAATATTTATCTAAAGTAAAGTATCTTAATTTTTTAATTTTTAAGTAATCTGTCAAGTAATATGTAGGTTTATGAATTTATACTCAAATCGATGATTTCAATAGTGTATGGCATTTATTCTTATTGTTTGAATTTTCCAAGTCTTATGACGAATTCAGAAAAGCAGTAGAAATGATCAATTTCCAAATTAAATTTACTTCATAATCGAATAAAGATTACTTATAAAAAAACTTCTATATTATATATAAAATTCTGAACCAGCAATCGTATCAATTTAATAATTTGTTTGCAAACGTCCATAAAAACGTTATTTATAAAAACCTTTTCTGCCGTGCGATTTTATTAATTAAAACTTTTTCTCCTTGCATCGAACTAATTAGTTCACATGCAATCGAATCCGGCCGACGCTAATTTAATCTGGTTCGCAAAAGAAGATACGTGTAACACTCCGAATTATCTCACGGACCTCGGAACGTTTTCCTCCCCCTTTGATCTCCATTCCAGCGATTTCGATGGCGAGCGCAGGGCAGGCAATCGCGCAGAACGAGAGAAAAGAAAAAGAGGGAATAAATTGTCGATGCAGCACAGGCGAGAGTTCAAAAGCTCCCATCCCGCGTGAAATGGAGTCTGGATGGTATTCGTTTCTTATCTTAATTATAGATTGGGCGCCGCTTTCGTCGCTTGCGCTCGCTGTGTAACTGCTTATTGCCGAGCTCCAGCGTTGGGCCAATTAAGATAAGTATGCTAATTAAATCGGAGCGATGATCGTTAAAAACGACAGTCTCTCAATTTCCCAGTGAGAGCCAGCGAAAGAACGAAGGGTGCGTAGCAGCCCAGTTGCGTATTTGGCGATGGTTCTCGAGCTTCAAGAGATTGGTACTCGCGCCGCTTTTGTCCTCGTGCTCTTGCTCTATATATACAGAATATAAAGCAAGTGCCATTCCGAATGTCTGGCGAAGGTTGAATATTAAAACCATCTTCTTGGTGCGCTTTGAAGGGTATAGAGATTTATCCTCTCTTGTTTTTTTTTCTTTTTCTGCAGACGCAAAATCAAACTTGGTTCTGTCGTTCCGGCGCTGATGTGAATATTATAGCGAGTTAAATCAAACGTTGAGGGAAAGTTTAATAATTCAAATTTGATGGTTTTTAAAATAAAAGGAGAAAGGAAGAATTTATACTTTTTCATATCGAGGTAAAATTATTGCACTCGCTGCACCTATATATAATATTCATTGGAATGCGAATTTCAAAATGACGCACTACGAACATACTCGAATATTTTACGTTTTTATTAAAATTGTAAAATTAATGTGAGGCTTTCTTGTGCTTTTAATAAAATTTTATACAATTGTCGCTATGAATAAACGTTTATTTTGAAAAATGAAAAAATAATCGTTATCAGTATTATAATAAACGAGTGAATATTATTTTTTATTGAATCCAGCTTGTCTCGTGGCAGGCATCGCCTTTTTGAAACATTAATTTTTTCCTGATGCCTTGAAAGATTTCAGTTGGAAACTCGAAGCGAAAAACGAACGAACGAACGAACCGGCCGCGAACGAACACGCGAACGCGCCGGCTTGTAGTATCGACTGAAGTGTCAAAACAAAAATCAAAGCGAATAAAGCAGAAAAAGATGGGCAGAGCCAATGTAAAAACGAATGCTCGCGCGGCCGGGTGCATCAATACAGAGCTAGCGAGCTAGAAAACGTCTCTACTAACGCGCTTGCCTTGGCGCGGGGCGAAACTGAGTGCTGCGAGATTATACTCCGAGAGCTCGCGAGCTACCTAAAGTTCCCGTCTAAAAGGGCTTTTTGTTAAATTACGACTCGTTTAATGGCGCTGAAAAACGCGAAAAGAGCGAGACGCGGGGGTAATAAGAGCGAGCCAAATGAAATAGAAAAGGAGAGATAAGGAAGCTCGCCGAGGCCTTAATAAATAAATAAATAAAAGAATTTTGCATCTCCGCATAGAGCGCAAAGAGGGTAAGAAGAGGAATCTTTTCATCGTTTTACGAGCCTTGTAAACTAGACGCTTACTCTCGGAAAATTAATTAAAAGAAAATTGGAAAGAAAATACTGAGAGAAAAACAAGCATGATATTAAATCTAATGGGCACTTTTTCATTAATTTTCTCTTTTTTTCGAAACAGGATGAGCGCCGGAGTAAGTCGGCTTTGATGTAAGACAAATTATTTTGTATTTCCAATTTAAGGGCTGTTCGATATTAAAAATATGAGAGGCAATAGCCGATAAAGTTACCGGGCGGCGAATGCAAATTCATCGTTGAATTTCAGGCGCTTGATTGACTGAGATCAATAGCATTCCATTAGGTGGGAAATTGAAGAAATCGGCGATCCGCCTATTGGAAATTCATATTCTTTCGAGAAAATTGCACGTTTTATTCCGAAAATCCCAGGCGATGTATAGATAGTAATAAAGTGCAAATTGACAACTAAAATAGAAACTTTATCGATTTATTTTTTCAAATACTGTACCCCAAATAATCGGTCGTTCCTCAATCAAACACGAACCCTCGAGATTATAAAAAAAAAATTTCACGCGCGACCTCCACGCGTCGAGAACTACATCCACGGAGGCCGTAGGATCGAAGGCAGTCTAGCGAACGACGAGAGAGTGGGTTATGAAGGATCGCGGCCCTGATAGCTTATCATCCGAATCCGGGCCGCTGCTATTGACGGGAAATCGATGGGCGGCAGGGACAGGCAGCTTTCGTGCCGGCGTTCTCGCGCTATCATCGCTCCGTTCCTCAGCGACGCCTTCCTCTCAACCTGAGCTGGTTAGACCCTTGGAGCTCGAGCTAGCGCTCTAGTGAAATTTCTAATGCGATTTTATACGTAGATTGTTGATTTTCGGCTTGGGAAGAAACTATTTTTAAAGAGCTTGAGAGATCCTGTGAAAAAGCTTAAGTTTTAGGATGTATTTTCTATTTGTCTAATTTGAGGCTATTCTGTGTATTCTTATTAGTAGTATTCTTATTGGTAGTTTGCCAGAAAAATTTTTAAGTTAGTTTACAGTTGAATTGGCTTGCTGCTCGGCAGTATGAAAAATCGATGGGTATTGTTTGGCATAGTACGCGTTTTTTTGAGTGCATAAAGCTTCTGAACAATGAAACTAACGTTTTTATAGAGTATTATACTTTTTTGAGAAAAACTGTGCATGTTATGTTCAAAGGAATAAAAGTATAAAATTTACTGAGCCAATTAAATTTATTTTTTGTAAAAATTGAAAAAACTTTCGTGTTTTTCTTGGAATAAAAGCTCGGTACAGAAGATCTTCGATAAATAAAGAAAATGTTTGGTTCGAAGGTAGAAAAATAAGAAGAACGAACAAAAAAAAGTATAGATTCTGCAAATAACGAAGGCGATTTAAATTGTACATAAATTTTTTGTAAGATTTTAAACTATCCTTTTAATACAACTCGCATTTGAAAAACTTTTCACATCCTTCGCGAACCATATTATTTTCCATTTAAAAAACAGTCTTGGTTACCTACTTTCCTCCTCACCCCTCGAATAGCCCGCGAGCACGCAAAAAGAGCGGCAAAAATCCAATAATAATTCCACTTTCCTCGCAAAATTTTCCGCTCGGCCAGCGCGCCCTTATAATCACGAGGCTCACTCGCTCGCGCGCTTAACAAAGCCCGATAATAAATTTATTATTCCGCAATCCCCTTCACGAGCTTTTGCTTGCCGCAAGGATTTCGCTCTCGGGCGCAAAGAGATAAAAGGCGCGCTCGTTCCTCGATCGTTGTGTACGTTTTGGGCGTGCGGCCCAGAGCACAGAGCGTCGCTCGCTCTCGCTTAGCAGTAACAGTAACTCATCGTTAGCTCTCGGGACATTGTGTGTCTCCTCGGTGCTGCTGCTGCTGCTGCTGCAGGTGCGCTCGCTGAAAGCGTAGAGGGGGAGGAGAGAGAGAGGGCAGATTGTCCATAAAATAATTAAGAAAGCGCCCGGAGCGCCGGACGAGGTAAAGGCCCCATTTAGCGGCGTGGGGGCTGATACGTGCCTTTTTCTGGCCAGCCGCGCCAGAGGAGCGTTAGCTACTGCGGGAGGGATTGAGTGAACGAAAGAACGGAAAGAGAGAAAGCCCTAGGGGGAGGCTTGTCTAATGCTTTTTACGATACGCTTACAAAGGCCTGCTCGCTCTGGCCAAGGCGCGCTCGTATATACGGAATCATTTAGTTGAAAATACTGAGAAAGCGCGCGTGCAGGTATACTCGGGCCGGCTTCGGACGCGGAAAATACTTTATTTCTTTTATTTATGGAGCTGACCGGAGGTGTAATTGTCGTGTTATGTAATAAATGAACTTGTGCGCCTGAGCCCTGCAAAAATTGTTTCGAATCCATTAAGCTGTTTTTATCGTTCCCGCTGCCAGCCGGGGAGCACTTAATATTTTAGCTTCGTTATGTGAAAACAAGATATTTAATTTTAGTACTACTGAAATTTAGCTGTAAACTTAAATTAAAAGAAATACTAGCTTTCGAGTGTAAGTAACCGCGATATATCTGAATTAACAAAGTACTAATAAATGATGTTTTATTGACACTGCTGAGGTCATTTTCATTAATAATAAAGCTCGAATAGCCTTATACATCCCTTAAAGATGGACTTTAATTTCAATCCGCAACTCCATATAGTCGGCGCGTAAAACCGGACCAAATCACCCTTTCATCATTGTTATTAAACTTCCCGCTATCCCCCATTTATCCCACTTAAATCTGGCCTCGTAGAGCCATCGTAACCCCCGAAACTATTACCTCCCCTTATTATCCTTCCTCTCGGCGACTCAATCCTCGTATAAACAGCCGCGCGCCGAAAAAGCCTTCCCCTCGTGTGTTCAGTAATTTGTTTTTTCACCCCTTGCAACAGTCCTCGCGATAAGACAACAGTCAGAATAATGACAGAGGGCGAAAGGATCATAAAAAAGAGAGAACCTTGCCGGAAAAAAAAACGAAAAAAATAAAAAATAAATAAAATCCGAGTGTGTGTGTGAGAGAGAGAGAGAGAAAGCACGACACGTGAAGATAGGTCGGAAGGAATAAATAGACGCTCTCTTTATTGTCGGGGTCGTTGGACAAGATTTTTATGACCGGACTGGCCCCCCGCTGCAGGATTTCTATTTTGACAATGACAAGAGGCCGTCTCTTTCTCTCCCTCTCCCGGGCCAGAGCTTTATCGCGCGCGCTCGCGAGAATACCCCGACGCGCGACTATATACGTACATATATATACGCGCTCTCGGCCTTGCTGACCTATTTTGCTTAGCTAGAGTCGGCGCGAGCCACCCGTGGCGATTGCGCGGATACGAGTGGATAGGCTGAGCGATCCAGCGTCGATATCACGTGCGGCACGCAACATTCGCAGATGGCTTTGGATTTGATTTTTCGTGAGGTGAGGGGTTTTTGATTTTGACAGAGGCTGGGGATTCAGATTTGTTTGACGAGGGCTTGATGGATCTGTATAGAGTGCTTTTCATTAGCTGGAATGATTTGGAGAAGATGAGGGATTGCGTTGTGGATTAATGCAATTTATAGGTGGACACTGTGGTTGTTTAGGTAGAGAAATAAGGGTTTCGATAACATTATTTTTACTGCTTGAATTTAAATTTAGATGTCTCTTTTTATAAAATATTTCATTTTTATGACTATTATGAAAAACTCTAGATTAAGCGCACATAAATTTCAAATAATTCATCCCTTGGGATAAATGTGAAGTTTTGTAGAATATCTTTGACGCTTGGGGATACTTCAAAAAACTTTTCTCAACATAAAAGTCAATAATCAACTTCATTTTGCATTTTTTATAACTATGTTTCAATCCCACGAGCACCGTAGAAAACTTACAAATCTTGAAGATATTACCCATTGTAGGTAAAAATTTGTTTCTATAAAATACCTTAAGCACTGAATTGACTGTTGTACAAGACTATTTTTAGTCAAATTTAATGTCAATGATGTATGCTTCTATATTATATTCAAATTTGCCTAGAGATTATATCCAGTTGTTGATAAAACATAGTTAAGTTGCGTTCAACCCTCAAGGCAAATACATTTTATTAGTTTCGTAAGGCACTTTCGAGCCGCCGCGAATATTGCATTACATCCGTTATTTATCCTTCTCAAATATTTCCTCGCTCAACATTAATATCGAATGCCTAAAGGAAATTGCTTCAAGTTACGGGACATAAGTGAATTAAGCACATATACGCATTCTGTTTATCTTCACTTGTATTTTTGTTGTACATCAGCGCTCGTAGAGTACAATGAAAGCTTGATTAAAAAACATGATCAGCAATTGAAAATAAGTTTGAGCTTTTTCAAGCGCAAAAATTAGACCGAAACTGAACTCGCACTTACCAGACTCCCCAAGTAAATTTGATTTGGAATTTTCGAGTCCGGAACTCTGGCCAACTTCGAATCCACTCGAGTTAATTGAGCAGCCCAGACTAACGCACCTGCTCTCGCTTATATTCGAAAAGCCGCGAGAAGAAACGTCCGCTGCACGCGCCTGTCGTGCGTGCAAGCTACACTGGCATTATTAAGGTGCTGCCGCTGCTGCTGCTACTGCTCGGCTAAAGTTCGGCTATTTATTAGCCGCGGCGCTAATGGCAGATCCAAGGAAAGGTCGCCTCTGCTTTCTCTCTTTCTCTCTCCCTCTCAACCCTTAGCCTCGTCGTCTTTATTAATTTCGCAATCTAGCGGCGCCCGCTGTATAAGCACGCGCAGGCAATATTAGAGACGCGAGTTTATTAGTTGCGCAAGCGCCTTAAGAACCTCCTCGATATAAACTTCGCATATAACTCAATATAAACAAGGAGTTGAGGAAGGGAGCTTGGAGCCGGGCGCAAGTGCACTTGACACAATAGCCAACAGCGCTTGGTTTTAGCTATAGCTGGCGGTTCTAAGGCGTGCCGCTTTTTGGATGCGAGTAACGGTTCTGCTCATCAACGAGGTGACCTAATCCAGGAGTGCGGAAAGGGGGCGGAGGCATAGAACGAGTGAACGGCTACAGTTTCAGTCTGGAGCTGGGTAGAAGGGAAAATTCGGAATTCGTTTCGAAAGGAAAACATGGGGTAGTTTGATCAGTTGGATGAGAGGGATTCGATAGAGAAGAGATCGGGATGAAATGTAGCGTGGACGGAAGAGATTTTGAATTGTTTAATTTTTTTATAGATTCTATAGGTAGTTGGAATATAGAGATTTTACTGAACCCACGTTTAAACAATGCGGATTTGATAAAAAATTTTTATCGGGAACCTCTGTGAAAAATGTTTTTATTAAAAAGTTCGTATTTTCAATATTGTTAAATAATCCATTTTATTAAATTAGCGAATCAGTTTGCTATTAAGCAAACTGATATATTATATCCAAATAGCAGTATATTATATCCAAATATATTACATCCAAATAGCAGCAATTCCTATACAATTACGACGATAAACCGTATTTTTCTTTGTAATTTGCGTTCTGATTTATCAGGAGGCCCGAACTCAATAAGCACATTATAAATTCAATCTCCAAACTGTGCGATATCGTTTTTCGTAATGCCTCTTCAACGGATAGCTTCCCCGCTGCCATTAATCTCCCATTTTTCTCTTTTCCATTCATCATCGTCTTATTATACGTCATCATTTTCCCCTTCAGCCAGCTCTCATTCCAATGCGATTTCACTTATTATATCTCCGCTTCTCTTTTTGTACTCCCCTTTCAGGAATGCGCGCTTGTATACATACATTTTTTTCAGCCGGCGCTTTCCTTATATACCCGCAGCAAAAAGAGCGCCGGCCCCGTCTTGGCTGATTCCAATATCTCGCGCCCGCTCCCCCTTCGAATTTCCTTCCTCGTTTTCTCCCTCTTGTGTATTCGGCTTTCCACGGCGAGACCGACCATTAACCGGCTGATTTGTTAAGGATAATACTACTTGTCACTGATAAAAGGGAAAACCTGTTGAAAGAGCGCCCGCGAGAGAGGAAGGCAGAGGAAGGGAGATAGAAAAAGAGAGGGAGAGCTTCTCTTCCTTTCCAAAGCGCCATACCTTTTGCTTTCCCGTCGCAGACGTCTTCGACATTCTTCCCGTTTCGTCTCTTCCGTTCTTTATTTGCTCGTTTAGTATAATTGTGACTTGCCAAGGAAAAAGAGGGGGAAAGCGAGAGTGAGAGAGAAGGATGAATGGCTTATTACTAGAATTTACCGCGAAATTTCAATGTACCCTGCTAAAGTAAATTCTTTCATTAAATACTAAAAAAAGTCGTTTATAAATAAGAGTAACGCATTTTACCAAGATACTTGGATGATTCCGAGAAAGTTTATGAAGAAAGTACAGAATTTAAATAGAAGCGATGATATTCTTAAACTAGATTATTTGACTGTGTAAATATAAAATTTTTTTAAGAACCATACGAAACGAAATAAAAATGCAAGATAATTCTGAAACGTCAATTGCGAAAGGTTGTACACGGTAGAAGTCTCGCGCTTTATCATTTTACCATGATCGATTTATAATTTCTCCCGTTGTTTTTCCATTAGCGCTCCGGCCATCTCTCCGCGGGCGAACAATGGAATTGCTGAAATGACTGGCGTGTATACGGGCCTTTTCTGTCCGGCGATATAAACGAGTAGACAACGAGCGTAAGAGAGAGAGAGGGAGAGAGCTTTGCATTGCAAATATTGCGCGCGACGCGCGCCGCTCGTCCGTGTCTATTGCAGAGCCCGCGGAATTTCGTACTCGTAATTGAAAAAAAGTGCAATTATCCCCCTGCGCGCGCTCTCGCAGCGCCGAGGGAGATTTGTTTTCCGAGCGAAATAAAGGTTTAACGAAGCTCTGTCGCGAACGCGAACACGATGAAGACGCGTCGCCCGATGCCGGAACGCTCGGCGTAATCGCGTTAATTGTCGTTGTTGATAAGATTTAAAGGCTGATTTTTTTATTGTTAGTTTGGAGAAACACGTTCTTCTGTCGGGGAAAAGGAAGGATTGTTTGATTAAAGAGTTAAATGGGGGCTTGATTTTTTATACAACGGTGAATTTCTTGTTTTTCTTAATGTTAGTTTGGAGCTGAATTTTAAAGGTTTTCTCAATTTTAAGCATACAAGTATTATGTAATTATTATATTTGTAGATATTTTCACCAATATCGATTTTTAAAGAAAAATATGATTTTAAACAAGTTTCATTCTTTAAAAGAATATTTCATCTACTTTTGACAGCCCAGTGAATGATCGGTGAAATCTCGGCGAAAGAGTTTGGATGCCGTTCAAGTGATTTCATTAACGTTTAATAACTTAACTATATTTTGGACTCAGTGGTAATTTTAAGTGGATTAAAGGTAGAAAAGAAAGTTTTAATATTTGAAGTACACAATCTTTCAGCAAAATACTTCGGACGTAACTTTTTAAATCAACTTGAAACTTTCAAACAATTATCCACGATTTGCTAAACTTTTCTCAACTAATACAATAACACAGTTACGGAATCATAACTTCCCTCCCTATAAAAAGAACAACATTTCAACAAACAGAAAACAACGAAAAATTCAGCTTCAGCCGGGCTGCATTATTACAATCGCAGCAGCGTAAAGCTTTCACAATCAAGACTAAGCCTCGTATTTTAATAAAGAAAAAACAAACTCGCACGCCCGGAGTTGCTATCGTATATTTTATATATTATTTCACTTCGAGCCTGCAGTTCGCGCGCAACGAAAGAGCATAGCCTGGCTCAGCGCTGGGCGCGCGCTTGGCGTTACGACCTGGAAATAGAATCTTGCGAAGAAAAGTACGCTTGCGCGAAAAACACAGCGAGAGAGTCGGAGGGCAAAATTTTCGACGGCGAAAGGAAAACAGAGAGGGAAGGAAAAGAGCATGCCGTGACAGCTGCCGACGCGGCGGTTCGCTACTACGGCACGTACACCGTGAATTTTACACGTGCGCCAGCCCGAGAGGGAGGAAAAAGAGTTCGATGAGCCCCGATACTTTGCCTCTCACGATAGTTTTGAAATGAAACGAAAAATACCAAGGGATAAAGTAAGAGGGGACTTTTTTGCTCGGCACACACGACAAGGGCTGCACGGAGGGTTAAAAACCGGACGAGCGCGCGCGCGCACCGCCTCTCCATTTCCCGTTTTTCTGCATTCCCCACGACGAGCCGGCTCGATTTCTCTCGGCTTTTTTGCTCCAGATCGTTCTTTCTCGGGGACTGGGATATCGAGAGACTTGATTCGAGTGCACTGGCCACTCGTTCGCGCGTGTATACCGTTTAATAACGCGCATGCTGTTTTAATGAAGAGATGCAAGCTTGAGAGAGCTTTTTCCTAGCTTTTAGTCGAATCGAGATTTAATTTATGACGGATTTATTAAAAAAGAAAAAACAAACTCGCATAGCTTTCAGAAAAATTTATTACTTTTAATCTCGAATTAATGCGAACAAGCGATTTTACTTGAATAAGAAGAATTTTTCGCTCTAGTCAAGTCTTCCAAGCGAATCTATAAAGCATCTTTTAAGAAAGACGACCTATTGAACGTTTATATACTCGTACTAAATGCGCGATCTTTCAAGCACCTCCATCCTTTCAATATAATCAGCTGGAAGAGAAAAAACTCACGTCTTATCGAGAAAATGTCGCGCTGCGCTCTAGGAAAAAAAAAGGAAATTTCCTCGAAACGTTCTCGCAGCCCTCATCCCACATTCAGCGCACACGTCGCGGTTTCTTAAGCATCCGAAAAATTCCCTCGAAACTCGTAATGTAAATTCAAAGGCCGTACCTCGCGCTCCCGCAATGCTCTCTCTCTCTTTTTCTCCCCGCACACTGCTCTCTAAAAATAAAAATAAAATAGCCTTCGCTCGATTCATCTTAGTCGTCGATTCACAATAATCAAATAAAGCGGCCATCGAGCACGCGTCGGGCCATCGTAAAACCATCCAGTCCCGAGAAACACCACTCAGCAGAGTTAACGTCCCCCCGCGGGCAGCCGGGCTGCGAAGCACGCCTCGTCAACGTCGAAAGAGGGCGGTTCGCTCATACGTGACTGCAACCGGCTGCTACACCCACTCTCGTGGGGCTGCCGAAGGTGTCGCGCGCGCACGACGACGACGGTCCACTTGGTGTTATATGTGCCAAGC
The DNA here is from genome assembly GCA_030522685.1 of Eupelmus azureus. NCBI lineage: Eukaryota > Metazoa > Arthropoda > Insecta > Hymenoptera > Eupelmidae > Eupelmus > Eupelmus azureus. The sequence goes on along the minus strand of JAPYZA010000065.1, from coordinate 17,030 downwards.
AGCGCGCATCTCAATCGGAGCAGCAACCGATAAAATACACGACGGGGCGCGCGCGCGCGCGCAAGCTTCGTCGCGAGAAAGAATCGATTCAAAAGAATAGGAAATTGCACGAGGCAGGGGAAGAGCAATGGAAATGAGCTTTCCACGATGATTTCTTTCTCTTTCTCTAGGCTCTTTGTGTATGTGTGTGTGAGTCAGAGAGAGAGTGAGCACGTGTGTGTGTGTGTGTGTGTGTGTGCTGTGTGTGTGGTTGAGAGAAAAAGTTAAATGATGGGACGTTGCTGGAAGTAGGGTAATCGCAGTGGATATTTTCTTGTTTTTTATCTGGCAGTATCAATTGCTTTTATTCTTGGGATTAATCTTGTTTGAGGTACACTAGGAATTGAACACTCGGAGGATGTGAGTTCCGCGTGATTTTAAATAACTTTATCCATATTTCATGAGAATAAGTGCTCCGTTTACGACAATCCATTACTTTATAGTTCAAGTTTTTTGCGCTCTAAACTATGGTATAAGTTTTGTAAGTTTTCCCGGACGCTTTTACATACATATATACGCAGAGACGTCTTTCTTTCTTACTTTCTACGCGGAACTCCCGGTCAGCTGTAGAAGTATAGAAGGTAATTTACAAAATTTGACTTTTATTTAACAGTTGCTAAATATTTGTTGTTAGCAAATATAAAATTGATCGAATTGGAGAAATGTATATATTTTTCCATAGTGTAATATGTACGTATTTATACCATTTACAAAGTATAATAATTGGGATACACGTAGTATGCGTGATATACGATTTTATGCATATTGTGCGTGCACTTTCAAATTAGATCTTATGTACACTCTGCGTATTTACGATCTTTACGCAACAAAAAAGCGCATAAACTCAAATTTAACACATACACAAAAAAACAATGTTCAAATTAAGAGCGTAAGCATTAGACCGTCATGTTATCTACGAGATTTTTGTTGTTTGCGTCGATCACGTTTGATGTATAACATACTATATTATGTCCATTTAGAGAAAACTACTATTTTATCAAAGAATGGCTAACTAAATAAGAAAGGTTATGCTGGCATTATAATAATATTTGTACTAGTTCATTATCTCTAGTTTTTTTATAATGATAATGGGTTTCTGCATATTCAAGTGTGCATAAATAACGTAACTTTGCTTTTAAAAACATTAAAGTTTGTGCTTTATCATTTGAGAATCGTTTTTATTATTATGTTTATATTTATTAATTTAGTTCACTTATAGATAACTTATTTTTTTTAATTTAAATCTATAAGGCTGATTTCTAAGTCTTCCTTTATATCTTTTATTGTGTTAAAAAATATTTCGAAGAGGAAAGAGTTCTTTGTACACTGAAACAAGGAAAATTATTATCCCTTCTGAAATTTATATAAAAATTAAGTAATGATCTTTGAAGTTTAATTCGTATTATTTAAGTTTCTCAGAAAGCCGATTTATTCATGAATAATTATTAATTATTAAAAAATATTTAATCTGTTATTTTATGTCATTTTAAATTACAATTTCATATTATAATTTTAATTATTAATAAATTATAATAGAAATCATTAATACAATAACATAACATAACAATTATTCAGAATATTCATCTTCTACGTATATGTATATATATTCAATTATTTACATATTTGTTAGAAAGAATGATTTGAATCATACATATAAATCACCTTATAAATTAATATATAGAATCATATGTAGATTTAATATCAGGAACTAAAGAAATATGTTTAATCATGTTATCATTGATATTTCTGCAATGCGCTCAAGACGTATATGACGAAAACAAAATGTTTTTTTAAAGCATATATTATATCATCAAGAGACTTATATTTTCTGAATCAGGAGACTCAAATATATTAGAATTCATCGAAAACTCATATTTCTAGAATATTGTCGTTATAAAGCCTTTTCTTGAAGTAGTAGGAATATTAGAAAAAAATGAATTGATTTGACTTATATTGGGACTTTACAAAATTAAAATACTACAATTTCCACATCATTTAGTAAAAAGGTCTTTAAAACTCTTAAAATTTACTAGAATTATAGTTTATAAAGTAGATAACATTTCCGTATAAAAAATAATATTATTGATTTGCATTTTCAAAAATTATTGAAGCAATTTTCAAAAAGCGATTTTCTATTCCTCGGGAGCCGACAAATTCCAGCTCTCAAAATTGTCCAATTATCATCCATCAGTTGTACGAAGCGCCGGCATCTCTAAGCGAGAAAAGGAAGAGTCGCGCGCAATACTTTTGCGGAAAAGGGTATATTTTTCATGACTCAATCTTTCGAGCGTTCCGCCACATATGTACATACAGAGAGATCCGCAAACTCCAGGCTTCGTACGGTATCCTTTAAATTTCTTCGAGTTTCCTGCATTTCAACGCTTTCAGCGCGATGCTAGACCCGAGAAAACGGGGAAAGAGAAAGGAGGAACAGGAAGAGCGAAGCACAGGCACGTCTATATGTATATACATACTCACACACACACAATACACACACACACACATGCACACATATACACACACATATACACACACACGCACACGCACACGCACATGTATGCACGCATGCATGCACACACACACACACACATCCACACAGATATACATATGCAAACTCACGTATACATACACGAACTCGTAGAAAGATGGGGAAGCGAGCAAGAGAGCATGCAGTAGTCTAAGGGCGTGTAGTAGTTGCGCTTTGCGCCTGCGGAGCCTATAAATCAGTCGCAATAAATAATAGTCCTCTCTACCCTACATGCGTGTGTATATGCGCCACCGTGGCTGCACCTCTCCTGTCTAGCGTCTTTAACATTCACTGGCATCTATATGCACTCTTCTCTTTCTCTCTCCCTCACTTCTACTTCGCTTTATGCGCGAAGGACGCGCCACATTACGTGTATGTACACGCTCAGGCCTCTCTTTCTCTCTCTCTCTCTCTCTCTCTCTCTCTCTCTCTCTCTCTCTCTTTCTTTCTTTCTCTCTCTCCATCTCTCTTCGTTTTTCTCTCGGCGCGGTAATGTGAATGCATCAAGTCATGCATAATATATAGGAGTTTCCTTCATCTCTGTCTCTATTTTGCTCTTTTTTTGCAGAGCAAAGAAGAGGGATGAAATGAAACAGAAGCGCGAGCAAGAGTGCAACACAAACAGCTGTAAAAAGGGCCCGAAGCCGCGGTTAAGGGAATGAAATATGAGAAGTAAATTTTAATAAAGCCCACTCGCTTATGGATTACATTTGTTAATAAAATGAATTGTTCGCCATGTGTGAGTGCGTCCACATTTTTAGGCAGCGTTATTGTGTATATGGACGGCTACGTTTTCTCTCCCGCGCGCGAGAAATGAATTTCTTTCTTTTTTTGTTTTTCCCGTGCACGTTTTATGTACATGCGCAATTTTGCTGTGTATTGTAAATGACTGCCTCGCGGCGCATGCGGGTGCTATTTAAATACGTAAAAAAGCCGCGGAGTTATAATTTTTATTCGCGCTTGCCCGCGTGGCCGAGTTCGTGGCCCAATGGCATTTTATTTGAATTCGCGTAACACGCCGGTGCGTTATATTTCTTTTTTGTTGAACAGCTCCCGGGCGAGCGAGAATTAAAGTCGCAAAAATGTATTGCGTTGTTTGTGCCAAAATAGTAGTTTATTAACTATCATAATTTTGCATATTACCGGCGTGAAAACGGATATTTGTTTATAGCATGTGTTGTTATTTAAAATTAATTTAAATGAATTGAAATGTATAAAATGGCTTTTTCGTTTTAATCAAGTACTATCCTAACAAGGAAAGTACCTCACCTTTGGATAACGGATTTCCATAAAATGATTCTTTGGCCTAAAATATAAGACATTTGTCTTGGTATTTTAATGGATAGGCTCTAGAGTACCAAATATGGTTCATTTAAATATACGAGACTCAAAACGTGTTTGGCTTGAATTTAAATATAAATATGTTAATCAAAGAAAGAATTATTTGAATTTTAACTTCTTTAGCGCTTTTGTAATTTGTTTTAGCGATTGTATCTGGGAACACCTAACTTTTAAACTATGACTGGGAGTAATTATGTTTTTTACTTGTATAATTCATGCATTGCACAAGTATTATATCTAAAATTTTGTGATATTATATTCAAAGAAGTAAAAAATGTATAAATCACGAAAGAAGAAAATACTGCAGTTAAAAATTCTAGTATGACGTTTTGTCATTTTCTTTCCAAATAAAAAGGAAAAAAAAATTTCTTCTTGTTGCAATAAATTATGTATATATATTAAATAATACATTGTACCAGTTATGAAAGTATTTTTTATTTTAAAGTTTAAACTTCAATTTTTATTTGATTTTAACGTTTTTAGAATTATGAAAATAGCAATTATTTTTTGAAATATTTGAAAAATATGGTGATGCTTTGATTAAAAATTTTAAAAGAAACCACAATAAAAACTTAATAAGCATTTTTAAAATCAAAGTATAATTTTCTCTTTCTTGCTCTTTCTCTGCTCATGAATTTATAATGCTCGCGCAAAAATGATTTTTTGAAGTATCCTTAAGCACGTCGGCTCTCTCACAAAGTCGCAAATCGTGTAGTAATATTTGTCGAAAACTCAATTTTTCAGTTATGAATAAAACAGCTCGCGCCGTTTGCTCGCGCATGCAGACTTCGCTTCTCTCGCTTCCTGGGCGAATGTATGTATAAAGCGTTTAAACATTCAGACTGAAAAAACACGGCTGCTGCTATAAGGAAAAATGCGTTATCCTGCTATTGCAATACAAGGCGCCTTCCTGAGCGTGGCTGGGATATCGATATATAATCGTGGGCGGCAGAATCAATGTTTGCTATGTCGGTGCGCTTCACGATATTAGAAGCGAAAGATTCGAGCGGCTCTTAGATTTTACGGCGACGAGAAAACTCGTCGCGCTGCGCCTTGAATAAATTTTGTCACCGGCTAGGCTGCATAAAAGGTGGTCGATGTTTGCGATAATTGAATGGAAGTGTAGGTATCTGTGGATGTTTGACGAACTTATTAAGTATGTTAATTAAATTTTGCATTAAGTTCGACAGGTTGATTAAATTTTGTGGCTTGCGTTTGGCGTATTGAAATTCAGCCATATAGGGCTGATTAAATTTCAAATTGACTGAGATAGGATGGTTTTGCGAATTTGATCTCTGAAAATATCAATGGTATGAAAATAAGAAGATCGAATTAAGAAAATTTAATTTCAGATATACATTTAAACAAATTTTATATAAATATTTTAATATACTTATGTCGAACTTATTTCAATATAATTGTCTTTTCATTAATGTTCGTTATTAATTCAATTAAATAAAAATGTTTTTATACATTTTAAGAAACATCTTGATTGGAACTAAAATGACACTGCAATTTTTCTTTTTTTGCACATCTTCTTTACAAACGATTTGGACACTTTTCGTTGTAAGCAATTTAGAATCTTTTGTGATTGTCTGATCAGTCATCTACGATTATTTTTTAATATTTGTTAGCGATTTTCAAATATCGCACTAGATACAGATTCAAGATTAATAACTATGATGCTAAATGAGCATACTAAGCTTCAGTTGCACAGCTACCACCGAATCTAGTGTTTCAAAAGACAAATTATAAAAGCCAGAAAGGCAAAAGTGAATTGAGGTGAATAAAAAAGCACCAAAACGCTACTGCGTTGAATAACAAGAATTGAAAGCCTTGTGTCGGAGAAAACGCATAAAGTCACGAATATGCGCTTACACGTACGCATGCACTAGAGGACACACCTGCGCACGCCCACACACACATGTTTATTTATATATTTATACGTATATAATGCGGCTGGAATGGTGAGGGTGGGCTCGTTTTGCCAACATCGCAATTCTTTTGTATGGACGAAGGGGAGAAGCAAAATCCTTCGAGCGCGACTCTTGACACTGCAGCCTCTTTGCATATTTTTCCGGATCTCTACTTCGGTCTGTCTCTAACTCTCTCTCTTATTTTTTCTCTTTCTATTGTATAACAATCTATAATGTTAAATTTTATCTATAAAAATATTATTTCAAAAAGCTGTTTCATGTGTTAAACACAATTCCATGCTTCCTCGATCGATTTATTTATTTCATCTAACTATCTATCACATTACTTATTAACTTGCATGATTCAGTAACGACTAATTTATTCCACTATACGGAATATAATATTCGTAAGAAAGCAAATTATTATTTATCCATTAAGCTCCGTATATATCTAGCTTTCTTTCTCTTTTCTGCTCCCTTTCGAACTCTCCAGGCTTTCTCTCGTTTTCTCTTTCTCGCCCCCACTCTCTGGTACTTGTTGTTCTTTCAAGTCGATGACGAAGCACGCGCTGCTGCCAGGTCTTTCAACTCTCCACCCTCGACGCCGCTGTTACATTGTTTTTCCTTTTTTGCTTTGCCGCCCGGCGATTTGCACTTCTGAAAAATGTTTCCTTTTTACTAGGCAAAACCTCTCCTCTTTCTCAACGAGAATACGATGCTGTATAGGAAATAACTTGCATTCAAAAAATAAGTTTCGCGAAAAATAGACGTGATTCTTGTATACACAGCCGTGGCGACTCGAGTTTTTCTTCTCTTGAACGCTAAACGTTCTCGTATTCTGTGTTTTAAAAATATTTCGAAAATTGGTTTGCCGTGTTACCGTTTATTTAATTATTATGAATATTTTAGTAGTAGTCGAGCTTGTGAAGGATTAGTGGAGAACAACAAGAACCTGATTTAATTATAAATTATAAAAATCGTTTCATAATTACTATGCTTGAACAATTGGCTTTAATAAAATTACGAGAATGATTTTCTAAATTAAAGGAAAACGAGTGAAATTATTTCGATAATGTTGATTCTACGGAGCATTCGGTAAATAAAAATATAGAAGCTCAAAGTTGGTGAACGCTTTATTTATACATTATACAGCTTGGCGCGTTTTATTAATACATACGTACGTACGCTCGCTACTAAAACTTCTCGTGTATCGCAGCCTCAAAAGCTTTCTGCGCAATGAGTTTTATTGGAACGGGGCGCGCACGGGTGCACCAAGCGCGCAGACGTAATTGAAGTAATGCCCTGTCCTACATTATGCACATACTAATTCTCCGCTTCTATTATTCGAGCGTCGCGCTGGCCTGTAATTGCAAAATTAAGTTTGCAACTCGTTATAAATGGTGAGCTTTAATTTTATAATCGCTTGATTACGAGGTCTTTGCGATTGAAGAGAAATATTTATGTCAATATTTTTTCTTCAGGTAATAATTTTCGAAAGTATTTTTTCATTTGAATAGCAAAAAATTAAAATAATTAGTAATTGAAATATGGAACCTAAAGAGCTATCCAATATAATAACAGATCTAGAAAACTTTATCTATAAAAAAAGTGAAAAGCATTGAAAATTATGTACTCACTGACCATTTTGTACTGAGGTATATCACTTTCGAAAGCAAGAATTCAAAAAATCGATTTGACCGTAAACCAGCGGTTTGCTTGTCATAAAGTTTCTTACTACAAATGCGACGGCTTCGTAAGGCAGTAATTAAAGGAAAAATCGCGGTCTGTTAATGGAAATTCCTGCGCGCTGTCAGAAAGCGCTTGCTTTCCAAGTCTCACCCTGGCGCGTTACCGAGTGTCTCGCAAAAATATCGCGCGTCCCTTTTCTCCCTCGGGTGTCAGCAGTCGGACGAGACAAGAAGACGGATCCCTTGGCTTCTTCTCCTTCTTCTTTTTTCTCGCGCGTGCTCAGACAATTAATTGCAATTGCCCTCCTGCTAGAGAAAAGGGGTGAGAGACGGAGAAAGCGAAGGGCAATTTAATTTAACGCTTTTGTTGGCGCCCGCGCGCGCGAGAGAGAGAGAGAGAGAGAGAGAGAGATAAAAAAGCGCAAATATTTGTATCGCGTTTCGCGCGGGCACGCGGGCGCGCTCGCTGGATTCTGATTAAAAGGAAATTGTGTTTAGCGGCTGCGACGACGAGGACGCCGACGACGCGGTTTCCGTCGAGCGCGCAACTTTGAGCGGCAAGCGTGAGAATTTATGTCCTTGTCCTGCTCCGGTCGTCTAATTTGTTTTTCTTGCGCTGCTCTGTATGTATTTAGAGGAGGGCGCTGCGTGCGCGCAGCGCTGCGGACGAGAGTAGTGCGAGAAAAGAAGTCGAATAATTGAAGGGACGCGACCTGCCTTTTTCTGGCTTTCTAATGAATTTTAGTTTCTAGCTCTGTAAATGTTTTTTGCATTATGCATGCTTGCTTAAATTTTGTAAAATTTCAGTGCTATTAAGGACTGAAACTGTTTAATTATAATAAATTCTGCTTAAAATAAATGTCTTGCCAAACCCGACTGCATCTACTTATGTCCTATTTGATCTGCATAAATATTAAAAAGCAAAAAAACTTGTTTCTGCTTTTTAAGTTTTTTAAAATAAGAATTTTGGTAATTTATATTTTAATGCATTTTTTATTCTTTTGAAAACCGAAAAGCGTGGATGGAATTTGAAATTTTTCATCTTACATTTCAAAATCAAAACGTATGCTAGTGTTAAAAAACATATGGCCAGTTTGTATACACTCACTGGATACAGGTTACATCCGGGAATGATTATATATAAGTTTATATTTTATATATTTAATATGTTTACAAAACTGGCTTTTTATATAAAATTTTATGATTTAAGACATATGTACGTATGATACATAGTTTACTTTCTGGAAGCCTAGCCGATATTTGGACGATCTAGAGATCACTCTATCCGCATGAACCTCTTTTTAAGTGAGAGATTAATATTTCTTAATTTTCATAATTTTTTAAATAATTATGTTCCTGCAGCATAAAAAACTTAAAAAAAAATTGAACAAATGCAAACAGACTTTAATTTCTAATATTTAAAAGCAGCAGCTCATATTTACCTGAATCAAAACATTCTCCACTTATACGCGCTCAATTGTCACAACATTTTCTTGCTTACCGAGCGCTTCGATATGAACGGAAAAAGGTGGAAAAAAAATGTATGTAAAGTACAAGCAGCGCGCCGGTAGGCAGGTAGTAGTCGAATGCTTTTCAAGAGACTTTCGTGCTTTTGTGCCAGCCCCGGAGTCGTGAATAAAGTGTCGCAACTCGCGACTGTCGCGCGCGCAAGCGCAGCCCTCTATTGATAAAACCGACAATTTTTCCGGCAAGGGCAGAAAGCCGGCTTAGCGGTCGCTCGCCGCTTTCGGGTCAGTCTCTTTCTATGCATGTGTAAGCGTGCATATACACTTGCGTTCGGGCGCCTACATATAGATATGGTGGGAGAGGGCGGATGACGTATATGTGATTCCGTGCGCTTAATGCCTTGATATCCTGAAAAATGACTAAACCCGAGGCGCTGAGCCCCCGTCGACATTATATGCAGGGAGCTTTTCACACACACTTGCTGGCTGAAATTGGCGAGAGGAGAGAGGGAGAGAGATAGACGAGGGGAGAGAGAGAGAGAAAGAGAGTTCATCTTTCGCCGGGTCCAGGCTATTGATAGCCGGAGAAGATCGCTTGAAAAATGTAATCGGCCCTCTCGTTTTGCTCGCTCGGCCGTTTTGTATTTATCGAGCAGTGTCTATAGTAGGGGTACGCGTATAGGGAACGTCAGCTTGACATCGCATTTTTGTAAGTTCTCATTTTGATGGCACCCATATCAAATATTTTTTATTAGATTCTTGCTTTATTGGATTTTATGTTACTTTTTTTGGGTGTATAAATAGGTCCAATTAGTTTCATTTGTTATTTCGTGAAAAATGTATCACAAAAGTCACGATTTAAAATTTGATTATGCTTCAATCAATAATAACTCAATATTCAAATATTATAACAGTAAATGTATTTTAGTATTTTATTTTAACTTTTTCAGATCTAATGTACAATGTATTAGAGATAAATGTTTATAAAAATTGAACTTTGTTTATCATTTATATGTTTTTATGAAAAAAAAAAAAAATTTCAGAGGTGCCAAGAATAATTTAGATCTAAAAGGATTAAACTTTAATTCGTTTGAAAAGCAGTGACGTAATAAGAAAAGCATCTGCTTAATATTTATTCGCCATTATACCATGATAATAATATTCTCTCGAAATGAAATAATCCTAAATTTAAACGAAGCTTGTTATATCGCGAATCCTTTCGTGATCATAGATTCTTCATCTACCTTAGCCGTCTCCAAACAAAGTAGCAAAAAGTTTGTTCGTGAACTTTGCCGGATCTTCGTGATATCAAATGATAATCTTTTTACAATATTTGACGTTTAAATAAAGTATATCCAATTTTAGCAATGATAATAACCGATATCTCTTTCTAGGGGAGAAGCTAGAGAAAGGCACCCTTTGCGTTGAAAGACAAACGGATCGTCGGGGTTTACGGGTTCCCTCTTAAAATTTGTCTTTCGTATATAATATTCAGGCTCAACTTTGCGCGAGACTTAGTTTTAACTTCATTAAAAGCGCCGAGTTTACAAGGCTTCCCTCGATTATCTCGGCACTGAGCCACGGATTGAAGACTGAATATATCTATCTATCTCTCTCTCTTCCTCTGAAAATTAAGTTTTGCGTACTTTCGCGAGAAAAAATCGTGATTTCGTTATCTTGATGGAGGCCAATTCATTCTATTAAGAATGGAAGTTTATGAAAAGTTACATTATATTGTAATTGCAAATTAACGGTAGAGAATTATTTAATCTACTTTAATTTTAACCTTAACTAATTTCAAAATTTTTACATTAACCTGTACATCTAATATTATGTTACGTACTGAGAAAGTAACGTGGACCTTTTTCACCCGAGTGTGAAATTTGCACTATGAGTCGTAGATATTGTATAGATAATAACTTTTACTTTCTAATTTATATTTCTATATATATATCTGTATTTTCAGTCGCCTGTACGTTCAATATCAAGGCATCTTAAAGAGAAGCGAGAGCCGCATTGCGCTCGGGCTAGTTTGGCTAATTAATACGAACCAGGCCTCTACAAATACGCGCACCCAACAGCCTACGTTACGGCCGAACTTTTCTACTGCTTGTACGTTCGAGCCTGACAGCCCCGGCAATTTTTAATCCCCCACGCGCAGCGCGCTCTCAAACTTTTCCGTATGCCGGAGGACTGCTGGCTAATCTCCTACTCTCCCTTCATTCATTCATGACGCGCGCTTGTTATGATTAGCTTATGAAATTCGCGTGGGTCAGCGCAAAGCGCGCGCATTAATGGAGAGGAAAATTTCGAGCTTCTGTATAAGAGGGAACTTTGCCAGCGACGCGCTTTTTAATTATCGACGCTCGAATCTGCAGAGCGGACTGTCGTGTGCGGGTAAGGGAAAATGTAATTGTATTTACAGCCCTGGATGTGCGCGAGACAGTCGGAAGCTTATAGGAGAGAGCTTGGCTATATTCGGTCTTATTTTCGCGTAAAAAATTTAGATGATAAATGACGCTTTAGAGCTTTTATTGGAGCTTTTATTTCTCTACCTTTCTCATTCGATTAAAAATGGAAGCTGAAAAGTATGTTTTATTGTCATTAGAAAAAAAATAAAGACATAATATTTTAGTATATTTGAAATATCTACAAGTTTTATTCTTTAATTAAAAAAATATACATCTATCGGCGAAGTAGAAACGATTTTGAACTCTTGGACCTAGAAATATATTAGATGACGCGAACGTGTTTTGCTGTTATTCAATAAATCGCAGCAACATTTCTACATCATTGACAGGATTTCGGTCTGGTCAATTTACGTTAATGGCGCCCATATCGTAAGCATAAAGAAGTCCTGCCTCTTCCTATACGAGACTCATATCCGCATAAGAGTCGGTTTACTTATATTTATCAGATCAATACCGCCATAGAATACCGCAGCTTCCCCTAAAATTCTTATTAACTGTGAAACCCAAAGGCTATAAATACCTTCTAAGGGAAACTACCTCATTCTATTCCCTACTCTTCTTCCGCCTACAAATTGCTGAAACATAAACAGGCACATTCTCAAAACCAATGCAATTTTCCGAGACATTTCCTACACGCTTATTATACTCAATAGCTTTAATAAAGTATACATGCTTAGACGTATATTTTATGGTCAGGAGAAGCCTACGGCGTATTTTGCATGATGCGTATAAGCGAAACGCGCTTTGAAAATATATAAGTTTTTGTAAAATAACAACTAAGCGATATTGATTTAAAAATATAAGTATAAGCCAATTCGTAGAGGTCAACTGTTGAACGTACGAGTCGCTTCCTTTTTGCACATCTCGTCTCCGTAATCCCTTTTCTCCCCTCGGAGTTTCTACGAGGCGGCGACTTCCTTCCGGCAGAAGAAAGAGCGAGAAATAGCCGTAATAATATAAAAGGCAAGGGCGCGTGGATGCGTATAAATACGAAGCCGGAAATATAAAATCCAGCGTTCTCCGGTTATATAGAGGAGGCTAAACATCATTTTACTTTGGAGCTGTGCGCGGCTCTCGATGTCCGGGAGCTCGACGCCGGCTGCCTTACTTCGTCGATGGCCGCGGGGGTCTCGCGGGATTTTGCCCCTATCTTTTGTTGATAGCGTTGGGCCTCTCTCGCTCTTTCTCGCAAGATGGGAAATAGAGATGAAAAGCGAGTGAGATACCGGACGGATGCAGAAAAATAGAATGAGTGAGTAAGTAAGAGAGAAAAAGAAAGAGCGAGAGAGAGAGAGACGAAGATAGAAGTGGAGCGAGTGATATACCGTATGATATTGAGATAGATGCCGTAGGAGTGAGCGAGAGCGGGAGATTTGGTTTATTGCTCGGCGATGAATTTGCATATCGAATGGCCTTTTCGAGCTGTTCAAAAGGTGTACGGGAAAGAAGTGCGTTTTGTGGAATATACAGGAGTTTACGAGCGCGCTCATGACTGTACGTGCTGGTTGCTTCCATATTTTCAAAACATTTTTTTATGTCACCGTAAGAGCGTTTTTTATTGTTGAATTCTAAAAATAACATTTTTCTTGTTTAAATGAATGGTACGTCCATTTCCTTGATTGAAAAAAATTTCAAAAATCACATTAGCAATGATTGTTTGTCTAACCCAATTCGGCTTTATCTACTTAAATGTTGATCGTCTAGACAATATTATCGAAAAAGTATTACGTAAATCCTACATCCTCTATCATAATAGACGATTTTTTCTGAAATCTTAATATTTACAAGTACATTCTTCGTAGCTAAAGGTTAAAGAACGACAGCTCTCTCATTTTTTCTAGAATCTCAACGTCCCATTAAAATCATTCTCAGCAATCCGAAGGAACATTTTTTCTCTCAGCACTTGGAGTGAAAACACGCGCTAGCACTGCGACAAACTCCTAACACGCTCTCCCTATACATTGCCAGGAGTAAAAAGTCAGTGCACGCATATGTATACAAGCATCGCTATTCGGCGCGCGCGAGGCACAAAAGCCGAGGCGCCTCGCACCCTCGCGTTAGACGTTGAGTAATCGAGAGGGCGAGACTGGAGGCGGAGGCGAGATGCACTTAGGGCGACATTTAAAATTTCAGCAGCAGCAGCAGCGACAGCCTTGCCTTTCTAGACCGCGCGGTTCTCTTAACGGGGCGCGAGGTATAGAGTATAGCAAAGTCTCGGGGAAGAAAAAATAAATAAAGGGCTACGCCCGATGCACTTCTTGGATTCGGTTAGACGAATGCGCGATGAGGGGACGATTGAGACGAATAGCGATGGCTGCGCAAGGCTTTTCAATTTGGCCTTATATACCGGGCGCTGCTCCATCGATATAAATAGATAAATCTCGTTTCCTTAGGTCAACATTAATCCCGATCGCCACCGTAAACACACTGTATATATATATATATATATATATATATATATCCCTGGCAGTGTGTGGTTTTATATCGAGAATCCGCTGGTTCCCGACGGGAGACTCCGAGGAGAAGATTTCTTTATTTTCTATCGGCATCAGTTTCTATTTTCCCTCGCGAGAACGGCATTGTACTGTCTGGAAATACGTTATTCATTGACGCGGCGCGAGAGAATCGAGAAGAGTCGCAGACGAGCATCTTCCTATCTTATAGCGCGTTGCCGGTGAATGCGTATTGGTCAGATGACGTTTGATCGGAGAGCGGATGTAGACACGGACAAAAGGCTCGATTCGGATCTGGAAATCGGTCTTACGAATGAAATTCGTACGTTTTACGAAGTAAAATGAAAAAAGTGCTATACAAAACGGTATCCGAATCGGATCGAGAATCCACATATTATCCCTGCTTCGGATCAAAATCGGACATTCTCCTACAGGGGCAAAGGTATAAGAATGCGAGTTCGGTGTATTATAATGCGTGGGCCAATCTTGCGTAAACAAATAAGAAACGTCCTTTGCTCTCGTCGGAATTCGATTTTACGGTTGAAGTATGCGGCCTCCCGCGGGAAATACTCGGGTTGAATAAAAATATTCTGATATAGCTCAAGAATAAAAAAGTATCTTCAAGATTCTCTGGTAATTTATCCGTATATGTTTGCTTTACAAGGCTGTATGCATAGAACGTACTCTTTATTTAGTTGACTGAATAAATGAATGAATCGAGTAAGTAGAAGCGGTACATCATATGGTCAGACGCGAGAATGTTTTGTTCATTTCCCAATAGAATTTTTTCTTTCTACTTGGTAACTACAGTGAGGTAGTTACAATCTCTTGGTCCACTTGTTCGGTAAAAATAACAGTTTATTTACAATTTTAACTGATCATAACATTAGCTGACTACGGTAACGATGCCATTGGCTAACGATGGTTTAAAAAAAGATAAAAGTTTACGCAACACAACTTTTGCTCACCCGTAGCAATCGATTTAAATTGGATTGCACCCAGATTTTAATAGTTTTTGAGGCCCATCAATTTGTAAATATCTGATAAATAAACAAAAAAGAGGATGCTTTTAGTTTGCAGACGAAAACAAATGAACAACTTGTCGTAGTCAATCGATATTGACCAGCAATAAAAAATAAAAAATTACTCGAAGCTAAAGGAACTCTTACCAATGATAGGGAAACGCGCGAGAATATTCGATTTCGTAAATCTCATCCTTGCTTTAATCTCTTATCGTAAGGCTCTACTTTTTTCGAAGCAAAAAGCAAGCAAACTATCACGCACTAACGATTAGTGGAAAAAAACAAAATGCCATTCGGCCGGGCGGGCAATCAATTTGACGAGGTTCGCACGCGGCGGCCATCCCAAACTAAATACGTCCATGGGCGAAAGGCCGGCTCGCGCGCTCTCACGGCCCGCGTATATATCTTGTCCGCTTCCACTCCGATGCTACATGACCTCCGCCCGGTGAATTTTTCACCGCGAGAATTCGTAATGGGATAGACGATCGATCCCCGGCGTGCCACCCTCTCTCTCTCTCTCCGCGAGGAAGGATGAGCCGAGCGCACGGGCGTGGGCGCGCATCCGAAATTCACCTCCTCCTTCTCCTCCTCCTCCTCATCCTCCTCCTCCAGCGGCAACCGGAAACGGAAGTCGAGGTAGAGAGAAGAGGGAAGAGAGAGGGAGTCTAGGTCGGGGTGGTTTTCGGCGGCGCCAAATAGACTCTGCACCTGAGTCGTAGTAGCTACTGGTCGGAATTATTTATACCAGGGAGGGAAGGCGCACAGCTGCGAAGCATTTATGCGCGCCACGAGCTGCGATATATCGTTCGAGAGATGCGCGACCGCGTGCCGATTAGTTACACTTTCGCGGCTTGGCGACCTGTAATATGCGAAGTTGTAAGCTCGAGGGGCTGTGTTTTACGTTGGCCTCGTGGTTCGCCGCTTCCATACTGCTATCTTAATAATTTTGGAGGCGCTCTGGTTGCAAGCGAAATGGAACAAGTGCAGCGGAAAATCTGCTCGGTTTGTTTATTTAACGAGAGGGAGCTCTTGTTTTAGACGACTGACTGACGAAATTCAGATGAAAATTGAATTATTAAGAAGGGTTAACTGGATTATCCTGAGCAGCGACATTTTCATTCAGTTTTAATGGCCTTCAGCACAAATAGCTTTCTCAATTTAAATCTCCTCGTTTCTTGACAATAAAGAAAAGATAAAGTTCTGGAACGTAAATATTTAGAATGCTGAAATAATTAGATATTTATCTGTTTCATTTTTCCATAAATATACATTTTTAAGATTAATCTAAAGCTAGAAAATAATATTGTTTTACGAAATAATGCATTTAGATCAATAATTTTATTTGCAGTACATCTTTCTAACTACCTCCTATTAGATTTTCTTTTTTTAAAGCAAAATAGGTATTAGGCTCTTTTCGTTTTACTGTAGCAAAGTGTAATTTTCTTTGTAAACTGTTTAAAAATTTTTAATCTACTCATAAATGAATAAGTTAAAGCCGTTAAAAAATACTCATGATACTCTATAACTGCATCATTTGATGTTTTATGAATCGAACATCAGCAGTTTGAGCAGGCTGATTTTTGAAATTTAAAAATGTCAAAAAATTCATAAATTCTATTAAATCGACTTAAGTTTTTTATTCAAAGCCTTAATTACTCTAAATAAAACGTTCTATCTGAATTATTTATTGTGATAATAGTTAACATTAAAAATAAATATACTTTTTATTTTTTTTTATAAATATTAATTTAATATCCTATTTTAGTTTTTTAGAATATTTTACGAAAATTATGTTCTTATTATAATGTAGGGCACTCATATCTGATACTATTCTTATTAATATTCATACTTTAATTTCATACTTCTATAGCTTTTTAAAATAGTACAAAAATGTACTTCTTAAAAATAAAAACGATAATTTTATTTAAATCATTAACAACATCTTAAACATACAATTAGCGTTACAGTGAACCGCATTATTATTTAAAATAGAACATTTCGTATGCAAATAAAACATTCATATGCAAATCATTCTTTCCAACCAGCAACATGACTCATTTATCATCCTTACAAATTGCATCTTCGCTTAAACTTTCGAAATGCATAA
>JAPYZA010000064.1:0-58183 GCA_030522685.1 Eupelmus azureus | reverse complement strand
CCAGCCCTAATAATTCTCCTCGCTGGCTCGCGGACAGTTTCTTTTTCCGCTTCCTGCGTGATTCAGCGCGCCGCGCGCACGCGAGCTGACTTTTGTAAATCTTTCGGCTCTTCTGGCCTATTAATTAAAGCCTCCTTATTCATAAAACCACGGCGGGCCTGTCTCCTCTCCGCGCGCCCACCTCGCCGTTATCTTTATTACGAGAACGGCTCGTTCTCGAGAATACGCGCTCCTCCTCCGCTCTGTATACTCTTGCTTCTCCTCTTTACTTTTTTTTCCTTCTCCAGCCGGCTGTGCTGCTCCTTTTTCTTTCGTTCTTTTTGTTAACTCGGCGGAGTAACTTTTTACTACGCGCGCAGCTGGAATGTTTCGATTTCTTCCTTTTGCTCCTGGCGCGCGCGCGAGCGCAACCCTTTTAGTTCGGGCGTTTTTTCTCACTGGTTTTTCTTCTGCGGTCTTCGTTTTTTGTTGGCGAATTAATATGGCGTTTTATACGTAGACGAGGCGGAGGGAATTGAAAAGTACGTTTTATTACGGAGCGGGCGCGAGCGAGAGGTCAGAGCGAAGGGTGGAATTTGAATTTGATGAAATGTAGAAAATTAATTGTAACTGTGAAATATTGGAGATTGACACAGAGAATTCTCGTTATTAATTGTAAAATGAAGTACGGTTGTGAGTAAAATTTTCTTTTTCGGAATGAATTAAAGTTTAAACTTCATTGTTTTATCTCGCGGAGCTTTTGTTAACAAAAGTGCTAGGAAATTAAAATTCAGTTGAAAATATAGATATTTGAATTGTAAATTAATTAGATCATTCTAGTAAAAATTTGATTAAATGCGTACAAAAATAATTATTAAAAAACTGAAATGCCGATTTACGTATATACTATTTTTTAGATACCACTCCGTAATAAAACCTGCAGTCAAGTCGAAATTATCCACACCTGTAGATGGCCTTTTTCTCTCCGCAAAGTTTGACAATAGTCTTGGGATGTTGCCGCATAAATTAACATGTTAAATTCGTCCCGTGAGTATACAATTTCAACAGAACGCTAGCTTCTTAATGGAACGTGGCACACGAAATGAGGCACAAATCTCATGTAGAATCATCGTAATAGACTTTCAGCTATATAGACTGAACGCGAAGTTTACCGAAAAGTTATGGAAGTCAATATCCGGATGATACTTAAGATGTATCGGCATTCCCCGCAGGGTAAATTGTATACAGTTACAATTTATATAGAATGGTATCCTGTTTCAAAATTAATATTTACTACTATTGAGTTTTCAGAATGGATCAGTTGCTTTCGGCGAAATGTAATGTAATTGATAGGAGTTACGATAGAAATTATAATGTGGTTGTTTGACCGCTACTAAATACATATTAATAAAGGAATTAAATATTACCGATTGAAGAGATCCAACGATTTAAATGTTCACCTGAAACATACAAAAAATACATTTTTTTAAATAATATCGATAATGTATATAATTACTATAAAATAGGCAACAATAAAAACATAATATTGTTCATTCGTCACTACTTTTATTTTCAAGTAAAACAGCCTACACTCGTTTATAAATTAGCGCAAAATCCATAAAGTAAACAGCTTCGTTTAAAGATAAGTACCCCATTAGCCGACGAACATCCCGGGCGAAAGAAAAATAATTCTTATACTTCCCCCGATCCTTCAAGTTTACCAGCAACGCCGCGTACGCGTGATTGAGCTCTCTTCGCGGGGAGAAAAATCGACGAGCCTCGCAAAACCGTCTGTTAAAAAGGCCGCATTTTTCCGCACCTCGTTTAAGGCTCGCGAGTCGAGAATTTCCTCTCTTTCCATTATTTCTTTTTTCTGCAATTTACCAATCGCAAATTTGCCTGCCTCGCGCATTCGCGCGCCGCCTGCGATTCTTGAGTTTTTCTCTCTCGCAGCGTGGAACTGCACGACGATTGGCACTTGACGACGTCAGCCTTCTCGCGTTTTTTCTCTTATTATAGGCGAATGCGCTTTGTAAATACGTGGATGCAGTGCCGGAGTGGGTTTGCCTGGATTTATGTTGTTGGCGGATTTATGTTACGCGGCGGATTGTGCGACGGTTTAAAAAATAGGTTATTGATTTTTACGATTTTCATGATTGTGGCGCGTAGAAGTTTTTCTGTTGATATACATTTTAAAAGGGTTCGAGATTTCGAAAAATATCTTGGTAGAAATTGAGCGTGGATCCCTTTTAGAAGTTTAATACCTCTTAAAGGTTTATTTTGGTAATATTTATTTTGGTTAAATAAATAAAACAATTGTTTTGATCATTGTTTAACGAATAAAAAACGGCAAATTCCTGTGCTGGTCCGAAGGTCGTAGCATTATTTCATTATTTTTTTTCAGAGTGTGTACTGCTAACTTCCAGTGAACTTGGCAGTAAACATGGTTTTTTTTTTAAAATATTGCAACTGCAAAATTTCTACTTTAACGAATAGGTAACAGATAAAAAACGGCAAATTCCTATGCAGGTTCGAAGGCTCTAGAATTATTTTATCACCGTTTTTGAGCAAATAAACTGCTATTATCTATCCCGTACAACATGAAAATAAAAAAAAATTGTTATAAATAAAAAAATAAAACAATTGTTTTAATCATTGTTTAACGAATAAAAAACGGCAAATTCCTGTGCTGGAATTTTATTTACTAGAATTTTTATAATAATTCATTAAAAATCATTTTGCACGGTACGTAAATATGTTTTAAAAACTATAAATAAAAACATTCATAAAAAATTTAAATAATGTATCTAAAAGAAATTTTAATCTAAACAAACACTAGAATACATTTATTGTACTATTCAACGTTCATCAACTTCATTCTGTTAATAGCCTCCCAATCGCAACAAAATCCTCCTAACCCTTTTCATCCGTCCCTCCTCCATCCGCGAAATATCATCAGGCTTTGATCTGTTTTTCCAATAGCCGCGATTCTCTTTCTTTCTCTCAGACCCGCAGTCCGACTATTCCTCTACCTCGACCATTTGGTCCTTTATTCAGCCGCGACTCTTATATTCGGCATTTCGCTGCCCGCCTCAAAAGAATCGAGTCTCACGGCCAATAATCGCGCCCTCTCAAAGGTACCAAGTAGCTGCCAAAAATCCTTCCCCTTAGCCTGCCTCTCAGCGAGTTTTCTTACACTAGCGGCCTGGGAAATACGAACTTTCGCCTTTGAGCGCGCGAGAGCTAGTTTCGCAATCTCGCCGGCCAAGCGTTTTCCAAACCCTTTGTTCGCCTGCGCATTTATGATCCGGCGCCCGCGCGCGGCACGGGGGATTTTATTAATTTAATGTTCTCCGCGCCGGGCTTCTTTGATAACTTGGTGTTCTTTGATTTTTCTTAACTTTGCAAAGCTGCCAGGGAATGTTTTAAGTGATTTTAACGACGCGCAGTCGAGTTGAAATTGACTTTTAATTTTTTAGAGAAAAGACTGGGCGATGAGAATTTCGGCAGAGAGAAGTTTTCGTGGATCGGCTGGACTGCTTCGTCAAAAATGGTTAGTTAGTGTTTGAAGCCTGAAGTATATAGTCCATTTATGTAAGTTAGTGTTTGTATATATTTATATAGCATTGGTTTTGAAAATATTATGCAAGACTGTGTAGTATATATAATTAATTTATTTAATTTAATTTTAAGAATCTGTAGAGTGCTCACTGATCGGCTATATGCGTGGCTGCGTGTATGCATGTAGTGTCTGTCTGAGTGCGTGTATGTGTATGTGTTTCTAAAATTTTTTGAGAAGCCTTTTCGTTTCTTTGGATAAGTTCTTTACTCAGGATCGGTTTATTAAATTCAGTCATATTTGAGATTCATATTTTAAAAACGGATCGATCGTTCGTGATTTATAAGAATTAACTTTTCATGTTTTCATTTTTTGAAGTTTTGTAATTAAAAAGAATTTTTAAGAAAATTAAATTTTATTTGTTTTATATCATAATTTTTCGAATCATAATATTTCAGCAAACGTATGACAATGATTGAATATTTTAAATAATTTATAATAAAAATTACCAATTACTTTTATGTTTTAACGTAATATTTCACTTTACAAATTAAGTAGTTTCCACATTAAGTTATTTAAAGTAATGTAAGTTAATGTAAAAGGAAGTTAAGTACAAATAAATTGGAAATAGTTTTTTTATTTGTACAATAAATTATAATTAATTAGTATATTTAATTAGTTAAGTGAATTGTGCAAAATCGAATATCCTGATTTTGCCCAGTCACTTTATATATAATATGAATTGATTTTTAGTACTATAAATTTCATATTACACAAAATTAATAATTATTTAATAATTAATTAATAATTGTTTCGATACTAGACTCTACTTTTATGTTAATTATATAAAAAAATGATAAAGATCTTTACAAATTTATATAAAAAATTTATTAAT
Source organism: Eupelmus azureus (assembly GCA_030522685.1). Lineage (NCBI taxonomy): Eukaryota > Metazoa > Arthropoda > Insecta > Hymenoptera > Eupelmidae > Eupelmus > Eupelmus azureus. Next base: position 53,750 of record JAPYZA010000064.1, on the reverse strand, counting down.
AAATCTACCGCATATTTATAGCGATTTATTCTCCTCGAGTTCCAAAAAATATTCCTCACCTATTGAGCAACGCAAACTTTTGCCTACTCAGAAGATTACAGCTGGAGAACCAGACACCCACCGAGGCTGTCCTCAAAAGAAAAAAACTCACGGTCCGTAAACTGTCCTACTTCTCTTCCCCACATCAAAAATTTCAGAAACACGGATTGCTTCATCACCCCAACTCCCCTTTTCCAATACTTTCATCCATATACAAGTAAGATTCCGGCCGAACAATTGACCCGAAAACCCAAGTTGTGACCGCGACCTCGATGCCTGGGAAATACATAATGCCGATGGAAAAAGCGACGACTTGGTAACGAAATTAGGCGAGCTCGGAAAAGCGTCTTCGAAAAGTGTCCGAGAAAAAGAGGGAGGGAGGAGCGAAAAAGTAGCGAAAGAAAGTTTCGCTGTTTCTGCGCGCGCTGCTTTTTAATCCACGTACTACCCACTGCTGTATGTATATACCGAGCCCATGGAAATATTCCCGCGAGCTCCGGCTCTTAACTTCCATTTTAGATTTTTACGGCCGAGTCCGAACTCTTGCCCCAGCGCGCTCTTTACTTCTGTTTCTCTTGCGGCTTATCTATTTGCAGGATTGCGCGCGCTAATTACGCGACTCGGGGAGTATTCTTTTTAATGCTGATTATGACGGCGGATGTTTTATATAGAGACTTTCGGGCTCTCGGCTTTTTAATAGGTTTGAGTTGTGTGTTTTAATGGCCTGCAAGTTTGGCATTCAGCGGGTTTGTGAAAGAAAGATTGGTGAATTTTTCTTTTGCTACGGGAGATTTGTATTGCGAATTGAAAAATACTGAATTATGTAATAATGTTTGTATGTATTTAAGTATTTGATAAATATAAATTTACTTTACAAATATTGTGTGTATTTTTGACAGTTTTGCCGTATTAGATTTTCGCTGTTTTCTGCTAACGTCGTTTTTACTTTACTTTTTCATATGTTGCATCAACTTGGGAAATCTTTTATACTGAAATTTCTCGGCAGCTACTTTGAGTAGGAGAGATGCGCGCGTGTTCATCGAATTTCCTAAATTCCATTTATCAAACGTTATACTACTTCTCGGCATGCTCTCGTTTGTCGTATTTCTCGTTTTTTCATAAAAATTCTTACCTGTGTTTCTTTGAAATTAAAGTGCATACTTTATTTATTAAAATTTTCCATAGACAAATATTTACCGGAAAAAATAGACAAAAATTTTTATTTCTTATAAAAGCTGATCTTATGAACACACGTATTTTAAACAAAAATTCATCATAGTTTATCGTTTTAATATTTATTTTTATCACATACTTAAGTATTTTTCACAAACATAAATTTTTTTAGTTATAAACTGAACTATGCTAATTTGTTCATTATTTAAATATTCACCGAACAGCCAAAAGCGTCCAAAGTATGCCCCCAAACATTAATTTCACAACAAATTAATTTAATTTTCCACCATATTCTCAAGAATCCCAAACAATTCCCACGTACAGCAACCCCCCGTCAAAAGTCAAACTTCACTCTCCTCAGCGTTCCCAACAAAATCCTCCAACGCCAAATAACTTCAAAATTCCCAGTACACACAACCCAACCACCCCACCACCCACCTCCCCAAAACTACCAAAAACCCAATTCCCACCCCTACATAAAACCATCAAACACAACATCCTAATTCCCTTCTCCCACGTATCATCCTCACCGCCACCCCCGCGATTTTTATCCTCCCGCGCGCGCCACTTTCTCGTCAACCTCTATATATACACGCAGACACGACGGCGAGCGCACGGCAAAGTGGATTTCCAGACACGCCCGGCGCGCGCGCTCGCGTCTTGCCAGCTCAAAGGCGGGAGATCGATGCTCAAAGGCGCGCCGGGCGTGAAGAGCCCCGCAGTGTGCACGCGTCAAAGCGCGCGAGCTCGCTAGGCGATAGGGAAATTCGACTGGAAATCGCATCCTGCCTGGCTCTCTTATATATATATATATATATATATATATAAGCGTGAGCTGCAGCCCGCACGAGCTGTAACCCGAGGAGGTGTGAGAAATTGAAGACGCAGTTGTGCAGGGCTCGCAGGTATGTGTGGTTTGAGCGGGTCTGTCAGTGTGTGTATGTTTTCGCTTATGATGATGGGTTATACGTGTGCGTCAGATGAGAGGGCGAAAAAGCGGAAAGGAGGGAGAGGGAAATTTATGTGGATGTATCGCTGGTGAGAGAGAGAAATTGAAAATCCGTGTTCGTTGCTGGGAGAGTGGGTATGGTGGTGAGTGGGGATATTTGCGTTTATAAGCGAAACGCCGGCGCGGTTTGTTGATTTAATCGGTTTAGTTCTGATGTTAATATACGGGTATTTGGGTACAGGTCTGAGTTTTGCTCTGAACGATCGTTTTGGGAAATGCCGATTTTTATTAGAAGTTGGATATTGCTGGGATTTTTTGGCTTCTTTTTATCTTGAAGATAGTTTATGATTCGATGAGCGTGTTGAAATTTCAATGTTTTTTGAAGAGGTGTATAAATTATGCTAATAATTTATGCAACGCGCGTATGATGAAATCAAATTGTTATAGAATTAATTCGGCGAACAACTGAATCCTAGGAGATTATGATTAACGTGACTTATTATTCACACCCTTATAGCTCTTTACCTAATTCTACACCCAATAAAATTCAATTCTACACTTAAATATTTAAAAATAATTAGCGCACAAACAATAGTAATTTCACAATTCCCAAAGCACAGCGAACTCCGTCATAACGAACTGTTAATTCCCGATTTCCCCGCGATATTCCACAAGTCGATATACAACTCCGCTCAGACGACGTCGCTATCGGTTCGCGATCAAAGCCAGAGAGAAAAAAGAGAAACCCAGAAGAAGAGCGCAACCGGAAAAGAGAAAGCGATATCCATAAAGGAAAAGAGCGCGGGGGTGGCCCCGACAAAAGGTGGGGGCGAAAAGCGAAATGCAGTTGCTTTTGGCAGATTCTCTCTCTGGCTGGCCGAGCGCGCGCGCGTGTGTTTGCTCTTTCTCTCTCCTCATCCTCCCGAGCGAGCATTTCACTTTCGCTAACCCACGGCTGCCGCTTCGCTCGGCCCCCCAATTCCATTACTCTGCAGCCGCGTGGCCCGCTGGGCGAGCTTTCGTTCGTTTTCCACCCGCGGGCGATATCCGCCTTGCCGCGCACGATCTCGCGCATTATCTCCTCTTCTCTTTCTCTCCGGGAGCTGCTCCCGGCGATCCGTGAATATCCCCCCGCCTCTTCTATGGTGGATACACCCAATGATATGTGCGAGAAAGAGGAGAGTGTATACAGGTTCGATCTCCATTATTTCCTTTCGCGAGTGGTATATCCAGCGCTGCCGCTCGTTTCTTTGCTGCTCGGCGTATGTGATTGGTGTTTATTGAAATTGCTGGCCGTGTGTTTCGTGCGCTTCGCTCGCTGCGGGTTTGCGAGAGCTGTCTTTGAGAGAGGAGGCTGCGGTTAAAGAGACGTCCGGTATGTCGATTGATGTTTAGTTGTTGGCGCTTTTGTGGAGCAATGAGAGAAAAATAATTTGCTGTGTGTGTGACTCTGTATAGGAATTGTAATATATTAATTTAAATTACTAAAATGGATTTTTATTTTTATATTGATAATGGAGTGATCTTTAAAATTATTGAACATGTCTGATATACATATGTTGAACGTTGTAATAAAATTAATTTGTACTATCAAAATCTATTTATTAATAATTTCTTCATCAGCAAATAAATTTAAATTACATGTGAAAAAAAATAGTAAATTTTCAGTGAAAAATATTAATTTATATAAACCAGATTAATCTTTAAATTTAATGAAATAAAATTTATCTTTTCGTTGTAGTGTGACATAGTTTTGATGTAAAAAATAGGGTATTATTACAGTATATTTTATAACAAGTGCGGAAAATTACAATTTCCCCGACAAGTAGTGGCACTGTGGTGAAGTCTAGAGTGGAATGTATGTTATGAGTAGCAATAATTAAGGACTCATAAAATAATAATATTTTTGTGCAATTATACAATGAATAAATGCACAGAATGCTGTTCATTTCATGCTTTGAAAAATTTTAGTGCGGTAAAGAAACTTAAATAGTGCGGAAAATAAAATATTTTGATACACTATACTATAAGGATGTGTTTCTTGCATTAAAAACGATGTCGGAAATATCAATTTTGCGAATACCGTTGCAAAAGAACAATAAATTTTTATATATATGCAGCACTTTTTGCAGTGATGAACTTTAGGAGGTTTGATTTTTCCGTAGGATCTAAAGGTTGATGAAATTAAATGGTTACCACGTTTCGGCTTAAAAAGATCGTAAAGAAGGCCAAAAAATACAAATATAAACTTTAATTAAACTTGAAGCATATTTGTAATACTAGTAAATAATACATAATAAGATATTGATGATTCATGTACTCATATAGATGGCTTCTAAGAGATCGGGGAAAACGATTTGAACATGAATAAATAAAAACAAATCAAAACTATATTTATTAAGACTACAATAAACTTATTTCCTTTAACCTCCAAAAACGCTGCAAATTCAATTAAACAAAAAAAAAGACCATCAGTCACCTTCGAAAATCACCGATATCATCCCTCCACACCACAATCCCGCACAGTCCACCCACGCAGCTCATCATCCCACGCACGCGATCAGCCGAAACTCGAGCTCCAATATAAGGCACACATTAATCACCAAGTCAACAAGTACAAACCGCTCATCCTCCCGATTTAATCACTCTCGATTTCCCTTCCCCCCCGTCCATTAGATCCTCTCTCGCGCAGCCTCGTCCGCCACGCAAGGATTCGTCCTCGCGCACTGGATCGTATTTCCGCGGGCTATGATTTAGACATCGTGTTCCGCCTATATATACACATATTGCTCCGGGCCATGTCACTCGAACTGTCCGCTCCCGATCGCGAGCCTATATATATATATACGAGTATAGGAGCTTGCGCGTGCACTGCGGCATCAAACGCACGTGCGCGCCGCGAGCAGCGAGCTTTATGCTTGCGCGAGCTCGCATTTGTCGGACTGAGGAAGAGAGAAAGAGGAAGAGAGAGAGGAGAACGGATATGTGCGTGTGGAGAGGGCTTATATCGGCGAGATGCGAGAGCACACGGGGGTATCATGCCAGGAGTGGTCCTGCGGGCTGGGCTGGAGAGTCGGTTGCGGATGTGGATTTGGGGCGCTGTTGGTGATGTGCGTTTTAGGTGGTAGAGGTGTTTTGTAGGATTTTGTGGTTGGTTTGGGTTTTTGGGGAAGATACTTTTAGGTGGGTTTATTGAGTGGCAAAGTATTTTGATAAATTTTGGGGAGGTTTTGAGGGAGTTATGTAGGATGTTTTGTATTGCAGGTTAACATAATTTTATTTAAAGAGGTCTGAATATTTAAAGTCCGGATATGTTGAATTGAAATAGTTTCTCTTATAAATAATTAATATATTTCTGAGTAGGTCGATAATTTTTTATTCAACCGTAAGATTGATATATGACATGCCTTTGTAAATATTATATAAGCTTTTCATGTACGGGTGTATTTTAGAATATATTAATAAATATCTAAGAAATTATAAAACGCTAAAGCTGATAAACATAGAAATTTCATCGGAACATAGACTTTATTAAAAGTGCCATGACATTTTACCAATAACGTGTTTTCACGAAGCTTCAATTTCTACTTAAAATATCCTACGAACAGAGTGGTTGATCGATATTCTTAAAATTTGTTATGTGTTCTATCACGCTCAAAGGAGAAGGTAGATTCCTTTGTAGATAAGAATTTAATTTAAAATATTATTGAATTTATACTTTAGTTGTTATTTTTAATAAATATTTAGCAGTTTACTTGAATTGTTCAAAAAACTTCACTTAATTTAAATCCTGTAAAAATTGCAAATTTAATAATTTTATAATTCTACCCATTCAGTCGTATTCTTTGCTGCCTTTGTTTTAGAAGATTAAAAGTGATTCTCAATAGAAATTTCTATTTTGCAATTATTTCGTTATTAAACATTTTTTTTCATTGAAAAAAAATTCGTGTAACAATTTCTTTTCAATATCACAAACAGTTGGGCTTTATTTGTAATGGTCTATACTAAGAATTTATGGCTTTTAAAGTTCATTCCTTTGCAGCAGTTCATTTAAAAACTTCTAAAGAATTTTTTCGGACCCACTTTTAAACTTATAGTTTTCGGCATTTTGAACGAAAAAAATCTCTGAAACTCTTTAATTTGGGTCATTTAAAAGAGTAAACTGTGGGAAAATATAGTCACTTTTGTCTCAAAAAGAGGGCTTTGGGTTTAACGGGTTAATACTAAATTTTACTTACGATACAGAATTGAATCATGCAAGACTTTGGTACTCACCTGAAACATAAAAAAATTAAATTTTAATATTGTTATATAACAAGGTATCAACAGAAAATAAAATTATTGTTATATAACTAAGTATCAACAGAAAAAAGAGACATAAATAATATAAAAAAATGTTGAAAGAATGCATAAAAACATCCGTTAGAATCACGATAAATATATCGAGTATATTTAACCAAAAATATCCAAAATCCATAATAATTCCTCAAAATATCAATTCCAAATTGAAACAAACACATGCTTCCGGCCCACTCTAACTCTGCAAAATCTCTCCACAAACCCTATAACCCACCCTCCCTAACGTCATCAAACCACCTACGCAAACATCACCTATACCGATCAGCCGCTCCAGAAATTTTCGTGCCCATCATAACGTCAATGTCACCTATATACCTATAATTACACCCTCAACCATACTATACATAATCCTCGCCAAAGCTCGCGATATCTCGGTAATTGCCGGCTCCCCTGACGATGTAATTAAGCGAACGATAGATTTCTCCAAATATGCATCTCGACTTTGCGCGCGGCCGAGCGCGACAGTGTTAAATCTACTCAGCCAGGTTACCGGTTCTCGTGACGCGCTCGCGCGAGCTGCCGACTAAGCCGATTAATTATAGCGTCGGCGGGGTGGCTGCTATAGCCGCCCGGGCGCACCTCGTGATTTAGCAGACATTGATTGAGGCTGAGTTATGGTATGTTAATTTTCGGCCCGATAAGCGGCTCGCTCGGCGATCTCGATTTTTGAGCCTACTTGTTTTTAGGGAGTAAATTAGCTGAGCGGTTTGGATGGCTGGTTATGTTGCTGCGCTGCTGGAATAATTATCGGCGGGGATGATTTGGGATTGTTTTAGTTGGGAGGATGGGATACTTTTGAGCTTGTGGAAAATTGTGGATGTATCTTCAATTAGTATTTGTATATTTTCTGTTGCACAAGAACTGTTATAGTAGATTGTTAAAGCTTGTTAGCGATAAATTGTATTATCTGAATTTAAATTACGATTCCACTGTAGCATTTACAAAAGCTGAGTTTGCTTTACATGTTCGTTACGTAAACCAAAATGAAAATTTCAAAAATATTTAATTCAATTTATACGCTTGGTTTATATTATGTAATTAAACTAAACGCCGAGAGCATGTGAATTTACACAAATGCTTTTCAACTGTAATCCAACGAAGTAAAGAGAATTTAATTTTGGATAATAATCCTACTGATTTTAAAAATACATTGATTTTAAATTAAGAATTCATATACAATGACGCTATTTACGTTAAACAACTGTTTGTGATTTACAAAATAAATTTACTACGTGTAATATTTGTTGTATTGGTAATTATTAATAATTTGTAATTATAATAATGTTTTTATATTAAATTTTTATTTTATCTAAATTTTTTTGTCTTTCTTAGTTATTTATTATTATATAAGGCAGGTTAATTAAGAATAATACAATTTAAATATATGTAAGCTTATGCACGTTCTACAAAATATAATAAAAAATAATTTATCCATTTTAATTAAATTAAATTTAAAGAACTCCGGCTACATGTTAACGCAAAATTTTACATTATTAATACAAATTTATTCCGGTTATAGTGAAAGAAAAGTACAATATTTTTAAAAAACTTTTTTAAAAATAAATTATATTAATACTTTAAAATTTAACTAATTGTAGCACTTCTTAGGTCCAATTGCCATAATTTTATTCGAAATTTTTTAATAATCAGTTTTAAAGATAAGAAACAATTATAATTATTTTAAAGTTTAATAGTAAAAAAATAGTAAAGTTTAATAGTTCTATAGAGAAAAGGTAAATAAGAGTCTATGGAACGGATTAAAACAGATTTGATTATGTTGATGAATAACTTTTAGCAAAAAATAACTTTAGTTGAGTTACGAATTAATTTTGTCTTAATTGAACTTTATTGAAATTTACACGAAACCATATTTAAGAGATCCTATATCAAATAACTATTTCTAGTTTGCTACCGTTGAATTTCAGCTTTATTTGCTTTGCTTAATAATTTCTACTTTTTCCACAGTTATATTTTATTTCTATTCATTAAATTTTTTTAGTAAAGTTATTTAATTGTAAATTTTCAAATTTTTCTTTTTATATTTCCAATTTTATTTTTATGCTATCAATTTTTCATTCAAATAAGTTTTTACCGATTTCTAATAGTACATGATGCACCTAGGGCTCGGGTGACAATTACATGCAGTCTGAGGCTTTCTTTACTTACTCCCATGGTGCATATATTATTTTTCTCCACGAGGAGCGTACAATGCGTGCTGTAGAATTCGCCCGCAGGTCGTACAGTACGCACTTTACGTGCCGTGTGGAGAAAAGAATATTTTTAACTGCAGATAAAATTATTGTTCATTATATGTGCTGAGAATTGAAAAAATTCTCTTGTGCAACAACAATAACAATACCAGAATTTTTCACGCATCTATGATATTATAGTGTGAAACATACGGTATATCGTACTCGTTATGCATGTGCACAACGTGCTCATGTGCATAATAACTGGTAACTTTCTGCCTTCATTGCACAATGTACTTCCACCAAATTGATTAATTTATTTGGTCATTTTTAGATATTATGAATTCTGGAGTATAAATCATAGTCACGCATTTACATCTTTAAATAATAGTTCACATTTTTAATTGTTTTTTATTTTTCTATTTAAATTAAAGAAATAATACTTTTTAAAACTTTTATTTACTATTAGTTGTCCAGTAAAGTATAAAACCAATAATATTTACGTAAAACATCAAACGCCACAATCAACACATTAAATTATTAACAGTCCTGTGTAGACCACCCAAAATTGCCGCACCATTAACAAACACCAACTCAAAATCTCATCCAATATTTTTCGCGCAACCACATCAACTACCTCCCACTCTCACAAAAAGTCTCCTATCTAACCAGAACAATGAACCTCCCACATTAAACCCCTCCATCCTCGCTATTTTTGTTTATTCCTCTCTCTCCCTCTGCCTCTCTCTCTCTACACACACACATGCAAAGCTCGTCTGCGCCGTCATTAAATTGGACGTGCCATTTAATTGGTGTGGATTTCGCGCGCCCGACGCGCTGCCAAAGCTCGATGCGCGCGAGAGGAGCTAACGACGCGCGCCTCTTTCAGCGCGTTAGCCTCGTCATGGAATAATATATAACGTCGAGGTGGCTCCTACTCAAGGTAAAGCGCCTCGGAGCTTTGCCGCTTCTGGCTTTCAGCAAGCCGCAAGAGAGCAAAAGCTTCAATGTGAGATAGCTGCTAGATGATATTGCTACTCGTTGTTATTGTCGCACCCAGGCTCGTCTCTTCTTTTACTCGTGCTTGCGGATAGTCTTGGTTATTTGTTAGCCTGCTCGTTAGGTGATTTAAAGGTGTCTATAATTCAGACGGCTCTTTTGTGATGCTGGTGTTAATGAATTAGCTTATTAGGTTTGTGTTTTGTCTGGTTTATCAATTGTGTTGATAGAATATAAAGATGAATGTAAATAATGTTAAAATACAATACGCGAACGTATGCCGTGGCACGTCCAGTTTTACGTTTGTAAAATCGTATATTGTGACAAGAGATCTGACGTCAGCGCTATGCAGCTGCCTTGACACGATGATAAATTTAAGGTATAATGTAGCAGGAGCTTTTCTTTAGTAAAGCACGGATAAAGTTTATGTTAATGGGCTTCTGTATAAAACTTTTACGACGAAATAGACGAAGACTTTTATTTGGTATCATAGCATTAAAGTGGATTTTTCAGCTTAGCGAGTAAAACAGAGGTGTTACCGCCTTCCTCCGGCTCGCTTTTTTTGAAGCCAAGGATATTTCACTAAGCTTATTTAAATATTTCATAGCTTTATTATCTAGAGCATTAAAGAACTAAATGAAATTCCTCGTCTCTTCTTTATTTTCAATTATGCACGAACGTGTCCTACATTTCCCTAAAATAAACATCACACCCTTTTTATCCTCCACTTTCACGTAACGAATAACCATCGTCAAACCCAACCCTCTCAACAACAACAATTCCAAAAAAAATACCAAAACCAACTCCCATTCGAATCGCATCAAACCGAAAATCCATCGAGAATAATCATCAACGCCTAGTTAACCGCGGGGCCAAACATCCAAAATCCATCGCACAGCATTCCGTACTCGCTGGCATTCCGCGCTTCAATCACCCGGCGCGCACGAGGGGCTATGTACCACTGCCGAGCTCGTCAGTCTCGCGAGCGCCACTTTAACCGTATGCTGCATTAATTCCACCGCGCGCTCTCGCAGCTCTTTCCGCAGCAGCCGCGGCCTGCTCCTGCAGCTCGTGGAATTATGCCGCGCGAAATTCACTTAATGACGAGCGTAACGCGCCGCCGGTGACACAATTAACGGAGGATGCGTGCGCGCTCTCACCTTTTGAGCTGGCGCGAAAAAGGAGCCGCAGCGCCGCAAATTAAAAGGGGCGTGGAGAGAAAGAGAGAGGGATGTTCAAAGGGCGATTCCCTCGAGCGTGCTTATGCGCGCTCCAAGGCTTTTAAAAACGTTCCGTCGTAATTGAGTCTGCGCAAGAGCGCGAGAGCGAGTATTTTGGTTTCTACCTTCACGCGCTAGCTCGTCTCTCTCTTGCTTTCTCTCCTACTCTTTCTCGCCCTCTCTCTGACATTTTTCGCGTCATTCTTTGTCTTGCTGGTGAGGCTGCTTTTCTCTCTCCCTTGCTCTCTGGCTCTCTTTCTCTCGCTCTCTGAACGACGCCGACTGCGTGTAGCGCCGGCATTTAAATTACAAATGTCGAGACGGCTCACATGCATAGCCGGGCTAAATAGGCGTAATGCACGCCGAGTTTGCGATAATTTCTGCTAATGGTAATGAGTTCCCGTGTATCTGACTTGTTTGATTAATTCCAAGAGTGTGTGCGCATAAGTGGGTGAAAAATTATGATGAGATTTTAATGGGATTCGCTATTAATAACAGCCTCATATTTCACCGTTATTTATTTAGCGTTACTGTATACTGAGGCAGTATTACATTACATCGTTGTTATTAATGTCAATATTTTCATCTTTCTTACTATTGTTGTCTACATTATGAGGATCACAGTTACTATTTATTTTCATCGTAATTTTCTGAAATTATCATTTCAAACATCTTTGTCATGCTATATAGTTATAACCTACCATAAACTAAGTTGGTCGATCGAATACTTCTAATTAGAATGCGAATAGGATACCCAATATAAAAAGCTTTATTTATCCCCTGACCCTGATCCCTCTATTCAATATTAAGGCTGGATAAAGTGGATCCTCTATACCCACGAAATATCCTTAAATATTAATACACCGCAATTCAAAGGAACCATCTCCACCGCCAATGGCAGTAGGAAACTACCATCCGCAGCATCCTTGAACACTAAGGAAAAATTCTACGAGTAACAAGAAGCCGTATTAAAACGACCGCAAACGCACGACAGAGAAAGCATCGCTGAGCACACCAGCATCCCCTTCCGTATCACCAAAGCAAGTGGAAAAGGGTGAAAACGATCTCCACGTGTACCAGCGAATCCTTTGACTTTGTTCCTGCTCACACATGCCGAGTATCGAGGAAGCTGTCTCTGCCCTCTCAGATTATATGCCCGGGCACGAAGCCCACACTACTGAGCTCCTCTCTCAAGGCCTATGCAAATGCTTTACCGCCGCTGTTGCTGCTGCCACAGGAGCATTTGCATGAGCTTATAAGACGTGGATAAAGCGTAGGAAAAAAGACAAGCAAACAAGGTGAGGTGAAGCAGGTAAAGGCACGTGGAGGAATTGGGGTTAGCAAGAGGAAGAGGAAAACAAGGGTAGAGGATTGAACGAGATTGGTGTTGCTTCTACTTGAAGGAGGGATGCATCTTCGTCAAGTGGAATCGAAACTTTCTTGAAGTGTTGCAGTTTCAAAAGATGCATTAATCCGAACATTGATTGTTTTCTCTTCATTTTCTTCATCAGCATCATAATCGACATTGTCATCATGGCTATCAAACTCGCCATCATTATAGTAATCATCATCAATACTGCGTTATCTACCGACTGCTTCACCGTTTCTTGCAGCTAGCCAAACGCCATAGAGAAGACGAATTGCCGAAAAAGCCAACAAAACGGAAAACTAGAAAGAAAAAATGAGCACTCCGCGAGAATATAAGTCGACTGGCTGCGCCGGAAAGACGCGAGAAAGATGGCCCGTTTCAGCGTCGGTCTTCTTCTTTTTCTTCTTCTTCTCCAACCTATATACGCTAGATCGATCTTTATGCGCCTCGGGGCGTTGAAACAAATCTGCGGGAAGGAAGACGCGAGCCTCTCTTATCACGAATAGATTCGCGGCATTCGAATCTCTCGCCCGCTGCCGAATCGATTGCCGCAATTCCGATTCTCCGATTCTTCCCAGTATCTTTGTAATTTTCCTTGGAAGAGGCACGAGCGCGCTTGCATAGCTCGAATCGAGAGAGGGCGTTATATTTCATTCGGATAAATCAAACCTTTAATCGTCTCGGGCTGATGCTATTTGGCTAAATGTAGTTGAAGGTAATTGGATAGCTTTTTCTTTCGAGGTTAAGTAGGCCAATGGGTAAGGAGATGTATTATATATTTAAGAGGAAAATGCTTTTTAGAGCGATCTGGGCGAAAAATGTATAATGATTATGGAAGTAATTGAACTTGCTATTAAATTTTATTGGTTTTAATGTATTGGTATTACTGTGAAAAAATAACTTTGGTCACATACAAAAAGCACGATCAATCTCTGTATAAATCATGTTTGTGCAACGATATATCGATCCCATCTTAATCAAAAAGGTTTTAACAAACTTATGAAATCTGTATAAAAGGCTATCTATATTGTTTCTTCCTGTATTCCATTAATGTATTTTTTCATAGGATGGATTGTGAAATCTTACGAAGCTGATATTTAATTATCTCATAGATTACTGATACTAATGGTACCTTTCCATTCATTACCAATTATATTACTACTTTTTAAAACTCATAAAATATGTTCGTAAACTAGAATGAATCGACATTTCCAACAAAAAGAGATCCGATTCTAAATCCAAATTCGCTCAAAGCAAATAAAAGCACGGAAGCCCGATTCAGATAATCACCACATAAACTTTAATCCTTTTTCACCTCCTGATGTATTGCCTTTTCTTAACAGTGTTTTATTTTCGTCCTCGTTTCTACGCGCGTTCTGCACGCCGGCTTTTCTGTTACAGGCGGGCTGTCGTTTAAAGAAGGATTTCGATCCTTTGAAATATACGCGATCCTCTTGAATTCCGTGCGCCTCCGCCACTTTTTCTTGTACTTTCGTCTCTTTTCCCCGTCGTTCACCTACTTGCTATGGCCGTGCCAGGAGTCGTGTTGCTTCAAGCTTCCTCGCTCGCTTTTCACGATACTTTTGACAAAAAATTATTCGTGATACACACGTAAATCTTCCTTATTCTCTTTGCTTAGTAGAAATAGTTCTTTAATTTTTGACAGATTATGTTTCTATTTAGATATCAAATTTAGATTTCAAAAAATTGTATGAGGTAATGACGAAAATATGGATAATTATAAATTTAATTATTTCCAAGAGAATTTTCTTAACTTTATTATATATAACACTGTTTGTGAAACTTAAAAACAATAATACTATAAAGAATTTCTTTTAATTCTTTTGGATGAAATCCTTAAATTAGAGATTAAAGTTAGGTATTCTTTTAAAGTTAAGGGTTCGGCTTTATCTTATAAAAATGCTTTCAAATAATTAAAAAAATAATGAAGAATATATATTACAAAGTTACGTCTTATAATACAGTCAACCCTTTCTTAATTCAATCCTCCGAACTTTTCTCTTGCCAAAAAGTAAGAGGGCTTTCTATTAACCGTACACTTCTCTATACTTTTATAATTTATGTAAGAGATCCGTTTCAGAAACGAATAAAAGTCCAGAAGTGAATGCGCTATTGCTAATTAGTCTTTTGACTTTGTGAACAGACGAAAAGTACCGACATCAACTTTTGCTTTACCACAAAGCAGATTGTTTCTGGAGTTTGAAAAGAAAAGTAAAGTACTCGATACCTTTTGGTCACTTCGCTGCTTTTTACCCCTCCTACTGTTTTGCTTTCAGTTCTACTCGAGTTTCCTCGACTGCGATTTTCTAATTGCGAGAAGTTTTAAAATTTCATTTTGTTTTCAAATGTAAAATTGAATTGGAACTGCATAAACTAGGGATCGATTTAACATAGAATATTTATTAGTTCATTCAATTCAAACCACTACTGGCAGGGGATGCAATAAATTATTTATTAAGTGGTAACTTTTATCACTGGCTGTAGCTTAATGGAAAAAAGTACCTGTCGAGTTTTTTTCTCGACCTTTACCTGTTCCTCAACTAACAGAAATATAACAAAATATTGTTCGTATATTGTTAGCATTAATAAACATCGAGTAATACGTGATTTTACAACTAGATGATTTTTATCCTTTTATATTGAATTTCTCTGCATTTAAAAAGATAATACGTACAGAATATTTCTTCAGACTCTCACCAGAAATGTTTTGAAATAATCTTAACTTTCTTGCAAGCAATTAAGAAAAAAATATATCGTCACCTTAGCTCAAAAGAATAACAATATACATATTAAATAATTCAAAACCTTAGACTTGCATTTTTTATTAAACAAATGAATTTAAAATTCGAGTTTATTATAACAATCAAAAATTTTCCAGTGTTTTTAATTAAAAAATTTCGCACATTGTCCTTTACAAATATTGACACAGTTCTAATTCTGAAACCCAACTCAAACAACTTCAAAATTTCCGCATCTCACAATATTTGCTTCGAGCTCAATTATCCTCCCAGAAAAAACTCACAAAAATTTCTCATCCTCGCGCACACACACACACGCACACTCGGCTCCTGTAATTTTGCGCCCTCGTCGCTTCCACTCCCAACTTTTTCCCTTAATTTCATTCCGCGCGTCTCGCGCGCTTCTTACCCCTTTCGCCGCTCTCTTGCACACTCAATCACGAGTCCCTCGGACAAACTTCGCATTCTCCTTTTTTTTTCACCCTCCCACGGCCCGGCGAGCGTAAAAGCCGAGGCTCCACTTACACGCGCAAATTTTCTCTTTCTCTCTCGTCGAAACTTGTTGCACTTTCGAAGCTTGCGGCGCAGAGCTCCATCTTTCTTGCCGGGCGAGAAACTTGCGCCAGGTGATCTCGTCGCCGTGAGCGTAAGCCTTTTTAATCAAGCGGCGCGATTATTGCGGGTGAATATCGCGCTTTTTTTCCACTTCTTTTCGCGCTTCATTGCCTCAGCGGCCGCGGCTTTGTTAGCCTTGCGTTAAGTTTGCAGCCCGGCGAAATTGAATTTATTAAGGATAAGGAAGGTCAGGGGAGAGCGAGTGCTTGGATTTTCCAGGCGGGCCTTTGTTTGGCTTGTGGATTTTTTCGAGCGTAATTTTATGCGGCGGCGGATTTTGTTTGGCTTTAAACGATCTTTGCGAGTTGGAAAAAAAAATGTTTGAAGGGTAAATGTTGGATTTTCTTCCTGAGTGTAGGTGGCGCGAGGAAAGATTGCGCAAAGTGTTTGGCTATTAATATTTCATGAATGTTCGGGGAATTTTCATTGCTCCTTCTAACTATAATGTAAATTGCAATAAATCAACAAGTCTTGTTTGCTTATTAACAGTACGTGTTTGTAGCAAAATGTTTCGATAGTAAATAAACTGCAAGATAGTATTTTAAACTAATATTTGAATAGTCGATATTTTACAAATGAAATTTTAATTTACAAGTTGTAATTTATGGCAAACATATAACTTTATTAATTTAAAATTTAAAGTTAATATGCGTGAAAAGTATAAAATGTTTGATAATAATATGATTAGTTTTTAATAATTGAATGAAAAAATTTTCCTAACTATCAATTTTTCGATAGTAAATAAACTGCATAAGAAAGATATTATGAAAAACGAAGATTTAAAGCAATTCAATATTTTTATATAATGGAAAAAATTTTAATTGAAAATCTAGATTTTTATTAAAATTTTGATTGAGTCAATCCTTAATGTGAAATCCAGTTATTTATTCATATTGATATAATTTTTCTTTTTAATAATGACCAACAAAAGTTAAATAAGTACTAACTTGTTGAAGTTTTTCTTAAATTTTGAATTCGATCTATCGCTAAAAAATAATAAAAGCTAGTTAATATTCTTCATCAAACATCCACTCAAGTTTTATAACCAGCGATCAAAATTCAAAATTCAAATGATGAAATTAAGCAACTTTTGCTGCTCAACTTCGAACAGCCGATATCTCGCTGTCTCTTCAAGTTTCAAATGAAATAATCTTTTGAGACGCTTGGGTGCTTCCGGAATCAGGCGCAGACGTCACATTTACTTTCCAATAAATGCGCAAGAGCCATTTGAATGCCGTGGCTCCTCCGATTTCGCGACCTGTTTGTCTCACGAACGTTTATTTTACCGTGCTCCTCCAACTTCTCTGTGCGAAAAATGTTTTCTATCGGCTGATTTTCACGGGCATTGAGTTCTAACTGCTTTTTCGCTATTTAATCGCAAATGTCGCTGCATTTTTTCGATTATAGAATTGTTGGTATTGGCATTTTTTGAATTCAACTTTTATTTTGTATATATTGATTATTTCCTTTTTGTTAACAAACAAACTTAAAATGTTGGATAAAACGGGGTTAGTTGACATGCAGAGTTTGAAATTTAATTATTGTACATAATGAGATATATTTAACCGTAGCATTTGGTAATATTTGGTATTCTCAAGTTGTGTCAACTAACTTCGCTCTTCAAATTTTTAAACGTTCTTTAAAGTTAAATATTACCCGTTACATAATGAATAACGCTTTCTTATTCATCACCCAAATCGATGAATTCAGCAACCTCCTCGTTACTAAACCTTCCAAAATATGCACCACGCAGCCATAACCGCACGTTCGCCTCCCCGAGAGAGAGAGAGAGTTTGCAGCCGCAATAATTATTTGCAGCTCCGCGCGTACGGCTGCCGATAACTTAAAGCTCGAATGAAATTACGTGTCGGTAACCGGCATCCTCTCAATTATTCTATTTCCCTCCACCTCTCCGCTCTCTCTATCGTTCTCCTTCGTTCCGTTCGCCTTCTAACGACATTAGAATAGAATCGATTCTTCGTGCCTCCTCCTCGCCTCTCTCCTATCTCTCGAATTACACTCGCCCCCCCCCCCCTCCACCTCTCGGCTGTCGTCGTCTAAAGATATCGCGTCTGCAGCGCGTTTATACGCCGTTTCTGCCGCTTTTTTCCCTCTCGAGTTTGTTTTCTCATTTGGCATTCCCGGCGGAATCGCGCGAGCGCGCTTTGCGAATATAACCGGTGGAAAGCGAGCGAAATTACTGGGTCATCAAACTTTTTGAGCGAAACGAGCCGACTGGAATATCGAATGGTTTGATATATTTGGGGGGAGAGGGTTGACTGTGTGTGAGGTATTCCGGTTGGGGGCTGATTGTTGAGCGCGTGGTGGATTGGTTTTGATTGAAAAATGTTTGTGGGGAATGTTTATTGTTTGATAGATCTGCGAATAGAAAATTAATTGATTAGGCCTAGTTTCTAGAATATGTTGTACATATTATTAAGTTGATTGGGAACTATTGGTTTATTTATATTCTATAATAATTTAGTAAAAACTTTGGCCTTTAGCCTGTCGGAAAATTTAAATATATTTTTCACCCAACATTTATCTTATTCTGTATCTACAGATGCAACATTTTGAAATTTTCAGATAAGTATAGGTAGATAAAAGCTCTCAAAATACCGAAGTCTGAAGGTTGAAATACTGAAACATTTTATATTCAGTTTTATTATCACATCTAACACAAAATTTAAGGTCTACCTTTTTAATATCCAAATGTTTATAGAAATAGAATATTGGCAATATGTCTACATAATGGAAATTGATGCCGAAACGTTTTCACCCGAATATTCAGTAAAATAGAGATTTTGATAACAGGAATTTTGTTTGTCTGACAGTCAAGAGAAATAAAATATTTAAATATGTTAACAAAAAATTCTAAAATTTTTCTTTAAATAAAAAACCACATGATTATAACAACTCTCAAACATCACGTTACCAAATCCTATCTAACAAAAAACAAAACTATACCCAAACAAAAATAAAACAATCCTCATTACCCATCCCCCAACACCCAAATTACCAATCAATTACATCCCTCCAACCCCAAATCCAACCGCTCCACAAACCCATCCCTCAACCACCTCAACCCACTCCACTCACCCAACAAAAAGTCACCGCGCTAATTACCCGCCTCGCAAAGACACTCCGATCAACACCTCAACTCCCTCGCACGGCTAGTCAAAGCCCAGCTCCATCCTTATATATACACCCCCAAAATCGATAGCAGCAGCCAGCGATAGCTTCCCCGTCGAATTAAACGGCCAGTCTGCCGGAAGGCCGTCGTTTGAGAGGATATCTTCACGCTCGGGCTCGCGCGCGAGCTTGCGACATCTTAATTCGAATTATCAACGCGCCAACTGACGTCACTTCTACCCGCGCTCGCGCGCAGATGCACTTTATGTCGCGCCTGAGCGCCGGCTCTTAGGAATTTTCGAGGAGTCTTCCGGCTGCTCCTCGAGAGAAAGGATTTTGTAGAGTTGCGCTTTCGAAAGAATTATGGTTATGGTGGGGTTTTATGGGGCTGCGTTTGTAGGATGGGACTTTTCTTTTTGCCGATCGGCGCGAGTGCTATTTTTGATGGTATTGTTAAAGTTGATGTTTAGTTTTATAAGAGGCGTTTGTTGGTGCTTTTGTAGATGATTTATAAGTGTTCTTACACTTTTGTGATATTCGTAAAATTTTGGACGTGTACTTCTGGGTTATTGACGACCACGTAAATAGTACAATTACACTTTTTTAGATTAATGAGAAGACGCGCTGTGACAAAGATCACGCGTGAGACATTGCGTTGAGTCGTAAGTTTCTTCTTAAAGAACTCAAAGTGAATTATTCATTCCACTCAAGTAAAGTGACTTTAATCGCTCTATAAGTGTAAGAAATCACTCTTAATTGAATTAATTGATCGTAGTATCTCCTACGGCAAGGGAAAATTACAATTTAAAATATATTTCGAATGAGAGTCGTAGCTGGCAGATTACAAATGACGCGACGCTTAAAAGGACATTGTAAGTATACATAATACGATAATGCGCTCGAATGCAAGAGGAAATCGCTTTGAAAGGAAGTCAATTACCAACTGCACGGAGGAAGTACTGTTTACTAAAATAGAAGGACATTATTGCATGATAGATGATAAATTAAAAGTTCAATTTTCTAATCCGCATTTATACATTAATGTTAACTTATTCTCTTCCAAACCCATTAAAATATAATTCACAAACATCAGCGCTCACACGAACGAACCAACGACTGAAAGTTCAAATCTCATCGCTCTCATTACGACTCCACTCACCATTCCCGCAAATTGAATAACACAATCAATCAAAGCCCGCTCTCGCAACCGCCAGACCTCAAAAAGCAAAAGAAAAACCCAGCGAAAGGAGAGCACGATACGGTCTTACATACACATACTCGCGCGCGCAAGGTGCAGTGCTATTTATACACAGCTGACATAGGGACAGAGAGAGAGAGAGGCAGCTTGACTTGGCTGCGTTTTGTGATACCTACGCGCGATGTGCTCGGCGGAAGCACACGAGGAGGGCGATTACTCAACGCGACCTCAGGACTCTAGCTGTGCGCGTTTCTGCGAGCGCGATATTATCATGAGAATGCCATTTGTTCGCTGCCGCGCCTTGGGATTGCGAGCGCGTATACCTACCTGGTCATCGTGCCGCGGCGCGCGAGCTGTATTTAAATCCGTTTCGTCATGCTACTGCGGGTTTTGTTTTTCATTTTTTTTTTTTTTTTTTTTTTTTAAGGAGACGTTGGGTGATTCGTTACCGGGAGATGAATGGCGGTGCGGTGACGCGGTGTGGTTACGTACTCGGTGAATTCCGATGGTCTTTAACGCTTGAAGTACTGGCTGGCTTAGGATCGTTTCGGAGAACGTTAATCTGTTGGGGAATTTAGAATGTACTCGTTCTTAATCTATTGCAAAAATTTAGATTCGCTGTCTCTTGCCAAACCGCATTGAAAAGTCAGATTAGATGTCGAAATTCGGCGAGCTCGAATAAAAAATCTTATATAGAAGGGTTCTCAATAATCAAATTCCCAGCGATAAGAAAATAAGTCCACTCTTCAATGCCAGCGATCCGTTTCACCTCGATGCCCATTCGCAATGGAGGCGCCTAGGTACCCATACCCGCGCTCAACGCGAAATAATATTTCTCGAAAAAAGATGATGATACCCTCCGCTTCCCCAGCCCTCTCCTACGATATTCAGATTTTTATCGCGTTTTGCACTCAAGGAAATTGACAATGATAAATAGAAAGCGGCGGGCGCTGGTTTATTTTCGCGTATATAGAGTCGCATTCGCCCGGCATTTCTAGGCGCATTTTCGGGCGCGCGCTCGTAAACATCTAAGAGCGGCGCGCTCGTGGCCCTCCATCAAGCCAAAACGACACGGGAGAAAAATAGCCCGAGCGTTTCGTATTTACGATGCGCGCATAACGTAAAATTACGCCGAGGCATTTTTTTCCTATCTCACCGACCGTCGAGCTGCCGCACTTGTGGGTGTATGTACAGGAAGTTCCGCTGGGACGTGTGGGGGTGAGGTTGGAGGACGATTCGGTCTCTTCAAATGCGCTGGGAGCGCGATAATGTGATGTCGAAATCACGTCGAGGGCGCGGGGTTTTCTCTCGGGGCTCGGTTTGTTGTGTGTATGGGTTTAATATGAAAAAGAGCGAGAGATAAAGTGAGGGTAGTTGAGTAGTGTTTTTGGGAAAACGCTTGTGGATGAATGGGCGATGAAGGCTGGTTGGGAAAAAAATGTTAAGCGAGCGCAGTGCCGTGAATTCATTGCGGAGCAATGAAACGAATCTACTGCGGCTTTTCTGGCAGTTTTTTTCGGCATGACGTTGCTGTCGTTACTTTAAATTGATGTTGTCGACGCATTTAAAAGGATAGTTTGTTCATTATAATGGGAAGAGATGATCAAATATTAACGCATTAAACTACGCACTAATAACCAAAGAACTTTATCAGCGAACATAATCGTTTATTGCCTCAAACGCTAAGACTTTGACCTACTGCATCAACCTTATATAAAAAGTAGTTATCATTACGCAACTGCGTACGAGGTAGAGGACTTCAAGATGCACGACACCGTTTCAACTTATACGTCCACATAAAATTCTTCCCTCACTCGATTCTTCCACAAGCACCTTCAGCAATGTTATATAACAACATAACACCTGCACAAGCCAACCATTTCTTCACACTACCCAAGCAATCCATCAGTCCACCCGTACATAACCCAATAGCTCTGCTCCGTCCTCTCCCGAGCAAAATCGCAGCGTAAAATCCACATTACTGCCAACGCGGCCGCGTCTTCCTTCCGGCCGGCTTGCGCCAGAGCGACGACAGCCCTGGAAATTAAATGGCCGAAATTAAGTGCCGCTGCTGCTTCTGCGGAGAGAAAACATAGCGCGCATCTACGCCGAGCGAGACGCGAAAGAGGGAGATAAAGGCTCCACGGCGCGTATAATTCGCCGACGGCTACGCGGCGGGACAATGCCCGGCATTGTGGCCCCCGCGTGTTTAAGGAGAGAGCCGGAAGCCCGGAGTGTGCGCGAAAGCGCGCGGGATTCAGGAAGTTGGCTTCTTTGAGCGATTCTGAGAGGCGTGGGTGGTGTTTTAAGAGGGTTTTTGAGGTGGGCTTCCGGGGGTTGGTTTTTGGAGGTTTTGGTGATGAGGGGATAGGTTGGTGCGTTGTTTTGGTTTGGACTGGTTGTTGTCTGGAGAGGGTTGTTGATTTCTGGTGGTTTGATTAATTTAGAAGAAAATTGTTTTTTATGTTTCAGGTATCTGCGGGGAGATTGTTAAGATATTTTATTATTATGTATGATGCGATTATTTTCTCTTGTAGGGCTGAACAATATTAATTTTAGACGTGAAAAATATTTCTAATTTTAATTTTAGTAGTACATATCTGTGGCAAAGATAACGTCTTGAAACTGTTTTTTTTTTAAATTCGAGTTTACATAACTATAGGGAAATTTAAAGCTCCTCTTTTACAGACAGTTCATAGAATTAGAAAACAAGAAAAACGGACTTCTGCGCTTATCTCGAGAAAACCACAAATATTATTTACAGCAGTTGCAAGAAACTCCCTTACAAGCAGTAAAACTTTACCCATTGTAAATACCATCTACTTTTCTGAAAAGCTCGCTCTCGCGTCCGCTCATTGTCCGGCCATTTTCAAAAGCAGCACTTCTTATAATTAAAACTCGAAATAACTTCGCTCCTCGACGTTCTCAAATAAACTTCTCGCGCGCAAAAACTCGCTCGCTACCAAACGCCAACCACATATAATTCCACATCTCGAATTTCTCCAGCTGCAGCCGCTAGCTCTTCAAAGTCATCGCGTTGGCAAGCTCATTTCTGTCACACCTTCCATATACCGGCCGTACGTAACCGTAATAAGACATCAGAGAGCGCCGCGGGCTCGCCGGTATCTACATGCCAGCGCCGTAGTTAATTTGCGGAAACGGCTAATTAAGGCACACACTCCGGAGAGGATTGGAAGACGATGGCTTCTGGCTGCATGGAGATGACTTTCTGGAGCCGAGAGCCGGGCCATGCCCGCCAGGAAGCGAGCTGCAGATGCACAGAGGTGGGTGGAGGTGTAGGTGGATATGCTTAGGGAGACGCTAGCTGCTCTGCTGTTGCTATTCGTCTGTGGGGCTGTGCTCCTGGAATCGTGGTTTTGCGAGATTTCTTCGTTAATGAAGAGAAGTTGATGATAAAGATTTATGAGAATCAAGGGTTTTTTAATTTCTTTGTTCGAATTTTTATGGATAATTGCAAATTTGGTTAGTACTTGATTATCTGACAAGAACTCAGCGGTAAGGAGAAATAGATTGAAATAACAATTATTGAAAACAAATGAACTTCTTTACAAAGTTGAACATATTTCAGGGTGGTGGTTCTAATCATTTTATAATTAGATAACAGGTGCTTGTTGATTTCATTTTAACAACGTTTTTTCTTAATAGAGATTTATTGAAAACTACGGCAATCTAATTTTATTAATAATATAATATAATATACTATCATTGAATAATTAAATATTTTCATTTTTATAATTATATGTATTATCTTAACTCCTTGATATCTGATTTAATTTGAAATTATATCAAATCAATTTTATTGTACTACTGACATTAGAATCATACATATTGTGAATTTTGTTCAGTGATGAATACTTTATTCTGTCGAGAAGAAAGTGCTTTAATCATCTTACTTTAATCTTTATTTGTTATCACGATTTGTTACTATCCAAGAAGGCGATGTTTGTGATGAGCTTTTTGATATGTATACTTAAAATCATAGTAATCGAACCACAATGTTAAAAATGAGTATTAGAGTATTAAAGGTAATAAAGGTTTTTTAAGGGCGATATGAAATTCACCTTCATAAGACACTATTAAATTTTTTCACATTAAATTTAATGTATAAATTAATGTAAATGTAAAATTACATTAAATTTAAAGCAAACATTAAAACTTTTATGTATTTTTGTATTCCAATTAATGTACATTTGCGTTAATGTTCTTTCAAAACGCATAGAAAACTTTACTTCCAGTATATGTATATTAAATAATGACCAGATAATGCGAAAACTTTTTTGTGTCACTTAAGTTTATACACGTATTAAGTTTTAATTTTTTGAAAATATGAATTAGCGTTAACATTCTCCAATGGAGCAACAAATTAACGTCAAGAAATTTACCAGAAATCGAAAATTAAATGCGAAAAAATAGCTTCCCGTATTTTCAATAAGATTATCTCGATCATTTTCAATATTAATACATTTTGAAACTCAAAATGAAATGAAAATTATTTTTTAAAATTATTACAAACATTCATTGAGTACAGTTCTACAAAATGCGCGATTTATTACAAACCTCCACATTTATTAAAATCAAACGAAACGCACTGACGCTATCGCTTAATTTAACCCAGCCCGGCAACAAAATATAAAGTCAGTAACACGCGTGGATTTCACGTTATTATGTATCTCTCCCCCTCCCTCCTCTATCGATAAACCGCATTCGGTACACAAAATTGCTATATATACGCTGGAATTTTTTTCTATCCCAGCGCGCTCGGTTTCCGATACTCCCATTACCGAGCTCTCGCGCGCGCAATTTCATTTCTTTCCCTGCTCTCTCTCTCTCTCTCTCTCTCTCTTTTTATTATCCGTCCCGTGCAGCGAGCCCCTTTATCGTATTTCCGCTCTCCCTTTTACCGAGCTCGGCTGCTTCCTATTCGTCTTTTAAGCGGGCAGCGAGCCAAACGCGCGAATGCATCGTTGCCTGAATGGTGAGTATTATACACTCTTCCTAATTAGCATTGTTTTGGCAATTAGAAATTTTGTTGCGGCAACGTTTTAGGTACAAGCTGTCAGCTTGGCTTGAATGGATGCGAATATACATTTGGACGTATTCTTGTCTTATACTTCACAAAAGTAAGTCTGTGGTTTAATGAAAATTAATTATTTTGATAAAATTATTTGGAATCATAGATTAAACGGGAATTTTATTTGTATTAAAGAAATTATGTACGATTTTAAAAGTATTTAAATTTTTAACTATCTTCATTACCTACTAAATAATAATTCAAGCAGACTAACGTAATAATTAGAACTTCAATTTTAAGTATCTTGTAGATAATAACCTTAAGTTAACTGCAAGTTTTGTTAAATTTAACTAATGATTAATATTGCTTTTACTTCTGCCGAATAACTTTTGGATTAAGTTCATGCGATAAGTTATGGAACTTTATTGCAGGAAAGCTATAAACCAATTCTCGTAAAATCGGTGTAATAATGTACCCTTTGTAAAGTTTGCGCAATATATAAGAAATTTCTTTTGCTATATCTTAACCTCGTAACCGGTGGAGAAACTAAAACAAGACATGAAATAAATCAGTAAAACATTTAACAAACACATTAACCTTTGCTAATTTTTTGCTTACTTTAATGTTACAATATATTTATAACCACGATAAAGAATAGAATTTTAGGTCTTACTCACTCAGAGAATTAGATCCGACTGATTTGGTACTTACCTAAAACATAAAAAATATAAATTATTAGACCACAAATAATAAAAATATCAGACGAAAATTAATCAAACAATTCAATTGAAATACTAAATTTCTACATTAAATTAATCCCCGCACTTCCAATGATAAATTGCTATTAAAACGTTTAAAAATTAATCTCTTTACAACAACCCCAGCGAGAAAAGACAACGGCGGCGAAAAAACTCACCCACCCGAGTCAGCGGACAACAAAAGAAAGCTAATTGAACGTGCCGCGCTGGGGAAAAATCGCGAGTGAAAAGGTATTCATCCTGTAGATCGGACTAATTATCGCGGCTAAGCCGAACGAACGAGCGAGCCCCGACAGCGAAGCAAGAAAAAGACGGAGAAAGCCAGCAGGACTACTACTACCCAGGCTGGGTGGTACGGAAACAAAGAAGCGAGCTTCTCTCTGACGTCGGCAGACGTGAAAATAAATAATGCCAATTGAGGGTAAATGGTTCCGCTTTTACGGAGGTTCGGAAGGGAAGCGAAAGAGAGCGAGAAAGACAAGTTGCGGGAGTCGCGATTCCGGTTAATTATTTATTCGGAGCCAGCGTGTGGGTGTAAAAGGGAAGCGTGTGGGTGCAAAGAAGGGGGATGAATTGTTGTCTTGTGCTTGGGATGATCGTTTTTATAATTTTATTGATTGAAGCGTAAATTATTGTTTCATCAGACTAAAAAATTGCTGATAGAGGGTATTTGAATGGTCAAACAGGCCATTATTTATCGTCCATTGTCCATTTATTTTCAATTTTAATTAAAATTTAATTAAAATTTAGAATTATTGAGATTTTTGAACAAGCAGATTACTTTAAGAAGTCGTTTCAGTTAGAAATGATTTACGTATGTTTTGATTTTATAATAGTAGAAAAGATCTTACTAGGAGTGCACTTAAGTTGTTAACATTTTTTTCAATATAATTATATTTTCCTCTAAAAACATAAACGCAAACATAAAAAAGTCTTTTTAATTAACAAACAAGTTGCAATTCCACATACTCCCACACAAAGAAAATCCACCCCTCCACCCCACCACCCCCGAATCTTTTCACATCAATCGCTTCGCTGTCGATAAACGCAGCGATAGAACCTCCCTCGTAAATCCGATTCATTAAATCCCAGCATCTCGCGCACAATATCAAAGAAAAAGCTCTGCCGCGCGCTTAGAAACGATAAAAAAACCTACCACTCCTCCCTCCCCAAAAAAAAGAAGAAGAAATAAACCCACGCACAACGACGACATGTCGCGTCAATGTTCACGCGCTCGGCAAGTGCACTCCGCGCGCGTGGCTGAATTTACGAGAGAGGCCAGCGCGCGAGCGAGCGACAAGTTTTATGGCTCGCGGCCTCGTAAATAAACAATTACGCGCTCGAAGCGGCCCTTAGCCCTTTTTTTCCGCCTCGATTTTTTCGCGCCCCCGCCTACCGCGCTTTAAAGCCTCGGCTACGACTTTTTTTTTGTCCTGCGGTCTCGATTTTTTTTCTGCGTTCGCTTCTCGGGAGAGTACGTCTGTCAGTCTCTTTGAGTAAGCGCTGGATGACGTTTCGGTTGTTTGGGTTTTGCGCTTGTAGTTTATGTCGAGCGGTCCGCGCTGTGCAGTATTGATTGGTTGAGTGGATGGGTAAGCAAGAGCGGGATGTGGAGGCTGGGATTGTTCTTTGGGAATAAGAAAAAAATGTTTGGTGATGGAGGGGATTTGTGGGAGTGAATTGAGGTGGTATTTATTATAAAATTATTATTATAAAATTGTCGTTTTACGTAAGCATTTCATGTTAAATAATAAATGGCCAGTCACACTAAGTTATTTTTAGTTTGCTCTCAAACTAAATGCCTATTAATAGTATAAATCCATTTTTTCCAATCTTCATATAACTGTCTATTAATATATAATCGATAGATTCATTTATCCAATAAATATGACCTATAGACACGGTCTAACTGAGTTAAATGAAAAAAGTGTAATAATTAATAAGATTGCCTCCATGTAAACAAGTTTCCTTTTAATAAAAAATTATCATTAGTTACTTTTTTCACTTTTCCAACAAAACTCTCTCAACGCAATTTTCTTTCCCACCGACAGTATATGAAAAACAGTCGTGAAAAAAACTCGCCGCTAGTCTCGGAAAAACATGCACTCAAGACGCAGTGCGCAAAAACATCGAGAGCAAAACGAACGGATTTTAAGAGATTAGTTCCCCGTCGATGGATGGCCGTCCGTTCGTCTCCTCCCTAGGCGACCGCGTGCTTTTCATTGTTTAGTCTTCGCGCACTCTCGCACGCTGAAAAATTCTTTAGCGCTAAGGTAGGGTGCTGAGCTAGAGTGCGAGCGACTTTCATTGTTTCTTCCACGGTAGAAAGCTCTATTTTTTTTCCTGTAAATCTGCCTCCGTCTCTGGGTGAGTTTTAAAGATACATTCGCAGTGTCGTTTTGAAATTTATAAAGGTAAGCGAGCAACTTGCTTGTTTATGTCATTAAATATTCGACGGTATTAGTGACTTGTTATGCTTTCAGAGTGGATTATTTAATTTTTTATATACGTGCGCTTAAATATTTTATTGGATTATTAATTCTCTGGCCGAAGTTCGTTAAAGCTTGTATCTTCATCATTTTATATTTATTTCTCCAGAATTTATATTAATTGAAAATAATATTCAGGTTCAAAAAAAATGAACGTAAGTTACGAAAATTTGAAAATTTTTATTTTTATTTCATTGAAATTCATAAAAAATTTAATTACAAATAAAAATTCCATGCAAACTTTCGTTCATAATTATTATTCCATTGTATTTTTGATCCCCACATAAAAAAGCTTTCTCGTAGCAATAAAAATTACGAAAAAAAATGTTATAAATATGTGTTGAATATTTTTGAAAATGACTATATGAAAGCCTGTGTGTAAGGCGTATAAGGTGTGAATTTGCGCATGTATGCTTTTTAATTAAGAATTTTTGATAGATATTTATTAAAGCACTTTTCCATGTAACAATAGTTTGTAAAAAATAATTTATTTTGCTAAAAGACATTCTAAATATTTTTTAAAAGCATATTTTTATTAAGTTACAATATTTTAATAAATAATATTTTATTTAAAACATATTCAAATTCTAAAATTAAGTAATAAGGAATACACGTGGTAATGAATAAACAACTGATTTTCATTTTCCAATCCATTAAATTCTAAAAGTACTTAAAGTGATCGATAAATAATATCAAAGATGCCTTGCTTAGAATTGTCAAATCTTCCGTTGACACAATGGATCAAGTTCGTTCGGCGCATAACTCAATTTAGTGACAATGTCAGGCGCGTGCGTAGCCCGATTAATATCTTCCGATCCTGGGCCAGGACAAAAGGACAGGAGGTGGGGTAGTTCAAGTGAAAGTACGCGGGAGGGAGCGTGGAAGTCCACAATTGTATGCGAAATTGGTTGGGAGGAATTTTTATGAGGTTTTAGATAGTATTTTTATTTTTAAAGTACAGTTTAAAGAACTTTATAAATAAAAATATTGTTTTAAATATGCTCATGAAACTACCGCAGGTAATTTACAAAATTTTACTGCTAATAAGTTTAAAAAAAATTGTGATAAGCATTTCTATTATATTAATAATATTTACGGAAATAATGTTAAAGCTGCTACATTTTAAGTAAAAAATACGTTTGATGTTAATTATTTCATTCGCAAAATTAATGAAATAATCCAAATATTATTTAAATTTACAGTATTGCTTTGATTTAAACTCCTTTTAAAAAATTACATAAAATTATTAAAGAGCGAAAAACCGCTTCTTCAAAAGATTTCATTAGATCAAAGACATCTGGCAGCATTTGCATGATTTGCATAATCATGTTCATTTCCGAATGAGATTTGCAGACATGTGTATTAAATAAGGCGATGTCACGCCGCACTTTTCATACTGTACCACATTTTTACTTTTATTGCTTTTTATTTGACATTTTAAAGCTAACGTTGAAGCTTTAACGCTAGTCGCTACCGAAACTTGTTACTCCTTTTATAAATACTTCTGTTCCTCTTTGTCGCTTTTCTCTGCTTTTTTAAAAAGTTTCCCTTTCTACAGTATTTCTCTTTTACACTTTGAACTTCTAAATTTTCATTTTCGCAAAGTAACTTCTTAGAAGTACAAGATTTTTCTCATTTTATTACGTGTCTGGTACACGATGTACTTGAAATTCGGATAATTAAATATAAGAATCTTAATTTATCTACATTGTATGATGAACAGTGAATGTATGTTAATATCAGAAACATATTTAATTATTCGATAATATACCCTACTCATTTTTATTTCAATCTACTTATATATTTAATAACTATCTTATCTTTCAAAATATTTTTATTTTTTGTTAATATTCGATTGCCTCTGAATTTCGCAAATTTTTGACTTTCAAACTGTCACCTTTAAACTTCTCGTGCGCTCGTAAATATCTACGTTTTATCGCTATTGCAATTCTATTTTTTTCGATTTAATATATTTGAAATCGATAGATGCGCGTACGCGAAACCGATGTTTATCTCTCTATCCTGGATTTTAATTTCTACTTTTTTCCGCGTCTACAGGCTTTTCCTTGCTAGAGTAGAATGGGAGGGGGGGGGGGAGGGCTTTTATATCCGGCATTCATATTTTTCTATTTTTTTCTCATCAGCGCTACAAACAATCTACGTCAAACAGTGAAACGGTCAGGGAAGGAGAGATGGAAAGCGGAACAGGGAGAGAGACGAAAAAAAGTCAGGGATATTGAAAATGAAAACAGAAAGAGGAAAAGTGAAGTTAGGCGGAGTGTAATAAACAGATAACTGAAGGTGACGAATATTTTTTATGTTGTGATTTCAGTTCTTATACAAAAAGGTGAAATAAATATTATTATAAAACTGTTTAAATATGTTTTGTAAATACAATTAATTTTAAGTTAATTACCTTGAGAAGTTGCAATACGCAGTTTTTAATTTTTGCATTGCAACATTTGATTTGCATTGATAAAATTTTCATAACAATTGATAACATGTAAATAGAAAACTTGTGAATTACTGCATAATATTCGGCTAGCAAAGTCTTCAGAAAATTCTAAAGGAAAAGATAAAAGAGTTAAATAAAAGAGCAGCAGTGCAACTTCTAATGTTATAATTAACCATCATAGTTTACCGTACACTTGAGATGAGAAGTCCCCTTTTTGTCGAGTTAACATATAAGCCAAGACACATTAAAGGAGTACCGTGCTGCTATTTTACTCGGGCTTGAAAATATAATTTAACAGACTGACGCATACCCGTATATAGGCCCGTCAATTTACTAAGCTTTTCCGCCCAAGCAACTGAATACGTCACTTTTAATTTATATTAGCTGATGGAAAAGAAGACATCGCTGGCTGTTTAGATCGTATCTGAGTATTTTTTCCAGAAGGAAGACGTGAGATGAGATTTTGATTTAGAAGATAATTTTAAATGTTACAAGTGTTAGTAGTGGGTACGTGTATTAACTTGGCATCCAAAATAATAGAAAGTCTAGTGTGTAAAATGAAAACCTAAAAAATTAAACTGAATCTAAACCTTGGCAGTACACGTATATCAGTTGGGGTGATTTTTAATTATTCAATAAGAAAACATTTTTTTTTTATTACGAAATATCTACTTTGTGACTTTTTCTACCATATAAACTATTAACTGGCCATTTAATGGCTATTAAAATCTAAAAACGTTACAAATGAATTACATCATAGATATTTTACTATATTATTTGAAGGTATAGCATAGAATAAAAGAAATCAAAACAAACTTGATTTTAAAAAATATTAATTTTCAAATGATTGAATAATATTCTATGTAAAGACCCTTTAAACCCATTTGATACCCAGACTCATTTTTTCAATTCTAATGTTGATAAAGGAGTTAAGAAGTCACGAGCTTTATGCTCGCTGAAGCTTCTAAATTAATTACGCTGGTTCGTGGCTATGACGATGGTGGTCACGCAAAGCTCAAATTAACAGGCGCGCGCACACACGCATTTGCCTTTTTTCAGCTTGCTCGAGAGTTTAACAACTAATAATGCGAGCTTAGTGCATTCAAATGCATATATTAAAAATAAAGGGGCGATAGTGCCATAGTGGCAAGTTTAAATACATAGTGCTAAATGACGGCTTCGAAGCAGTTATGTGACTCTTATATTCTTTGATTTGGAGTATTCTAGCCTTACTCAAAATTACAATTTATTTTATTCACGGCAAGTTAAAACTATATTTTCTATTAATGCGGGGTCTGCTCTTAAAATAAAAATAACTTCTTGATTCGTTGAGAATCCATAAATTTAATTTATTTAAATATTGACACTTTTTTATGTTTGTCATATAATTTTTACGATTTGTCATGCTTCTCCAAATTGTTCATTACCGTAATGACAATTTGTGGATTTATTTTATGTTGTTCTGTACAATTTATAAGTTTTCCTATTATGTTTTATTTCCACTATATTCTGTAATTAAAATGAGGTATTGTATTTCAATTGTCATACACTCGGCAACATTGATGTCCTATATGAATTCTGTATTTTCAATATTACTAATATTAACTGATAATTTGTTCAATTTCTCTTGATATATGAAGTTACTGAGTGGTTTTTCACTCTTCCAGTTTTAGATAGTAATTGTTATTTCATGAAACTTTTTCAATCGTTCTTAAAAAAGTGGTTAGTTACTTTGAGCAATTACTTTTAAATCTTAAAGCTACATCATACGTACGACCAAACATAAATTTTCCCTGAAACAACTCACCCAAAATAAGCTTCCACATTCAAACAGCCAAAATATCCTCAGAATAATTCTCAAAACCCATCCATCCAGCCATATTCTCAACACTCTGAACCTCGCCTTAAAAAGATCGGCATTCAAACAATCGACCATAGCAACGCATGCCCCCCCCGCCCCTTCATCCTTTCGAATATACCATCCGCAGTCCATAATCAAATGAGACTGCATTACACGTTTAATTAAAAGCCCGCTCTTCCAGCGCACTTCCCGAGTAATAATCTCGCGCTTATTCGCGAAAGGGTGAAAAGCGAGCCGCGGCAGCCGCGACCGGCTGGAAAAGAAAATCCATCAAAGCTCGAACGTGCGCGGCATGCACGCGTGTCCCTCCTTTTCAATTAGATTAGCACCGGCCCTATATAGCTCCCGAGAATGAAGCACGCTCTCGTATGTGTATATAGGTACATATAGCCCCGTGGGCTGCGCCACGTGCTGCTGTATATACACGCTCTTTGTCGCTCTTTATTGTTTTTGCTCGGGGAGTTTTTGTCTTCGGCTCGCGTGTTTTCGTAGCTTCGTTTTTTGCCGAATTTTAATATGAGGCTGGCTAAGAGTTGATGTGTTTGCTCAAGGCGCGTCGCCCGTTCTTTTTGTTAATGTGGCTGAGGGTGTGAGGAATTGAAACGATTGTTTTCAGAGTGGGATTAAGAGGATAATTTATTAATATTTTTTGTAAGTGTGCCTGTGACTGTCGGTTATGAAATATACACGCAATGTATACATTTTTTTTCAAGCGCAATAACTTGTACAAATATGCATGTTTGAATAATTTTTATGTTTTTTATAAACATCTTTTTTCTTATTTCGTATAAGTATTCGCACTTTTTAAACAATTTTTAACAATTTTAACTTTAAAAAGGGACGTTATTATATCACGTCCGAAAAGTGGGTTAATGTTTTTGTAATAAAAGCTGTTACATAAAATACAATTTTAATTATTTATTAGAGCAAGTACATTGAATTAATAATACCAAAAAATAAGCATCAGTATTTATTAAAAAGATTAAAACAATCAATTTACAAGTATAATATATTTAAGCGATAATCAAAATCCATACCAACACAAATTTTAAATTTTTACTAATTTTTTTCACGACAGCCTAGCTCCACACTGTAAACATTTTTTATTACTTTTCACACCAACGCTTTTTCATCTATCACACTCGCAGACCAAACGCATAGTAACGTTTCTACTGCGACAACGTGTGCCCGCGGGTGATTTTTAATTAAAGTCGCGCGCGTGCTCCGTTCCGGCAAATCGGGCTTTTCTTCGACTGCTTGACCACGACGGCTCTTTGTTTTTTTTAAATTTTTTCTTTTGTCATTTCACATTTTTTTCATTGTTATTCTTGTTATTTTTGAAAAAAAATTTGTTTTTTGTTGATTTTTATTTTTCCCTTTTTCAGCTACCTGAAAAAGTTGAATTTTTTCATAAAAGAATCCACCTGTTGCGTTTAACAAAGTGGCGCGTTACATTTTTACTGTATACAGTGTTGATAATAAAATTTTTGTTTATTGATACTGATGAAATATTAATAACTTTCAATCTCTTTTAAAACTATGAATTCAATCTCTCTATATTTATAGCATGAATTATTATTGACTTTTCTTGAACAGAAAACAGACACTACGTCCAAATACACAGAAACAACAGACACCTGCAACAGGCCTCAAACAAAACTTCTCCACTAGCGATTTTGTCGCTTTCCGCGACAAAGATGCAATCAACCCGCGGTAACAATACGCTTAACTCCAGAAAAACATTGCTCTTGTCGCACATCGGCAAACGCATAACGAGGTCAGCTCAGAATGAAAGTCACAACGACGAGCGCGACTCGCGTGAATATATATAATTAGTGTGGCTTGGCTTTGTGCGAAAATTATTCGTAAGTTTCGGCTGAGGAGCAGGCGCGGCTTAGCGGTTTAGGGCTTCGCGAAACTTTTGGCTTATTACAAGGGCCCGCGCGCGCAGAATGACGACGACGACGACGACAATGTCATAGCTCACGCAGCCGGCTTGCAGCGCGTGCATCTGTGGTACTGTTTCGCAGCTAGCGAATCTTAGTGTCGCACTCGAGACTAAATAGGATTGGATTTTTAATTTTTGTTGCTACGGTGAGGGATTGTTTAGTGGAAATAGATTTTAGAGTTTTGAGAGTGGGAGGCAATAGTGACGTTGAGATTTTGGATTATTTTAAATATTTATTTGTTATATTGTTTTTGTTTTTAGTTTAGTGCATTTTATGTGAATTAAAAATAATTATTCTAATTATTTAAAGAGGTATCTTTTGTATGGAAATTTCTCTGACATATGTTAAAGTATGGTTAATTAAGGTGGTTGGAACGTTTGATGTGTAAAGTTGAGGCTCTGTTTCTAAAAGCTTCTACTTTTCATGTCATTTTTAACTGAAGAACCTAATTTAAATTAATTAAAAATGATGAAAAATATTTCTGACAATTTAAAATAAAATACATTGTTTCTAAAACAAGAAAAATCTCAGTTTTTTATGTCTGCAACGCGAATTTTTAGATGCACGTATAAAGCGTTTATTTTTAATATCTTTTTTATTCGTTCGATAACGAACACGTAATTACCCACATTAAAATGGTTAGAGTTGGAAGAAAGTGTCTTCTATATATCTGCAATGAGTGCAACAAAAAGCTGTAAAAGTCTTGACAACCGCACGTTTGCCAACGTATTGTTGAATAAAAAGCTCGCTTAGAGAAACTAGATTTTTCTTAAATGTTGCATTAGCAAAGTATTGTACAAAACTTTAGAGGTATTGACTAATTGTAAATCATAAATAATATCTTGAAGATTCTGTTAAGATAAATCTTTAAATTTTAAGATAAATTGAAAGGAATATGTATTTTTATAAAAAATTTGAGCATCAAGCGTGTTTGGAAAAAGATGAAACCATAAAAGATAAATCTACTACAAGTTATATTAAATAAACATCGTTGAATGAAAATGTTTCACATTGTCAAAAATATTTCTTATAAAATTCCAACTATATCTAAAAATCGAGCCAGACTGCGCTTGCTCAGACATGAAAATTTCGAGTAAGTACCCTACCCTCCACACGCAAAAGCAGGCTTCCTTTTTTAAGCATCATAGTAATAGAATCCCAGGCTCGTAAGGCAGTTGCGAGGCAAAACAATCCTATTATTGCGCGCATTTTCGGGCACTGCGCGCACTACTGCAGATTACTGCATAGTCACGTATGCAGCAGAAGTTGCCGGAGGGATTCCAGCGCAAATAGAGAAAGTGACCCTTTCTTTTGAGAAATTTTTTAAAATTTTCAGGGAAAGCTCAGACGTCGAGACAGAATTTTCGAGATGCAGCGGCGCGAAAAGTTCACGTCATCGTGGCTGTAAATTTTGCAGAGGACGGAAAGAGTAGCGCAGTTTATTTTGAGACGCTTTGGAGAAAGTGGATTTTAGGTTAGTGGATCGATTTAATCATGTCGTTGTTGCGAAGCGTGTAAATAATTTTTTTTTATAGATGTGAACTGGGTTATTATTTTGCAGATAAAATTTTAGTACAACTTTTTTTCACTACTTTATCTTTACGGAACACTTTTGTTCGGCACAAAAATGCAGTTCTATTCTTACTAATAAATAATTCTTCAACAAAACGCGATTCTCAAACTCAAACTATTTAAAATTCCATTACTAACAAAACGCACAGCAAAATAGCCTCGCCAAAATCTCTCAACCCATCCTCGCCACCATCACTTATACCAAACCATGCATCCTCTAACCTGTACCATCATCTTCGAGGTTCAGCGGTGCTGATCGTCCATAAGTCAGCCGGAAGTACCTCTCCCACCCCTCACACTCGCATACCAGGTCCGATTACCCCTGGGGATCCTCCCACGACTCCTCGGAAATTCACGCCCGGCGCAAAATTCGCGCGTACTCCAAGACAACTACGATAGCGAAGCTAGAAGTGGGAAATTCCTCGCCAAGGCGGAGTGTCCGACGCGCCTGCGTGCGCAATTTACGCCAAGCGAGCGCGCGCGCTGTTATTCCGCGCGACCATTTGCAATTGTAATCCGTAAATTTTGGTAAACTGTAGTTAAGGGGACGGCTTTGCGCGCAGTTTCGCCTCCTTCAC
Organism: Eupelmus azureus; assembly: GCA_030522685.1. Taxonomy (NCBI): domain Eukaryota; kingdom Metazoa; phylum Arthropoda; class Insecta; order Hymenoptera; family Eupelmidae; genus Eupelmus; species Eupelmus azureus. The sequence continues at coordinate 17,055 of JAPYZA010000064.1, read as the reverse complement.
GCTCTCTCTCTCTCGCTCGCTGGCTTTTCGGCGCTGATGCAAGCTTAGGAAGCTGGCCTGTTTCTATGGAGGTTCGGCGCGTTGTGCGCTTACAGAAAAGCGAAGTCGAGAGCTGCTTTCTTTTTGCTCCTTATGTAAGGCTCTTTTTGCCGGGGCATTAATCTTAGTCCCGTTTTCGGAGATGTGGCATCGCGGCTCTTTGTGCCGCGATGAATAATTCGGGCCCGCGAGATAAACTTGCTTTTGCGGATTTTAGAGGTCTCGGAGTGGTCCGCGATAAGAAGCATCGCGCTATTATTTAAAAGCGCTTCTTGCGTCTCTGATTTGAATGTGAATGCGCTTTCCTTTAATGGAATATTCATTTGAGTGTACTTCTAATTTATCATTTCTGATGTGTAGATGGAGATAGCAATGTGCGAGAGGTTGTTGACTATTGTGGATACCGATTGTTTTTGATAAAATTATGAAAATGGAATTTTTAGTTGGATGTTTTTAAATTATTTTTGAAAGGTACTTGAAGCTGATCTTTAGCGGATTATGAAAGATAGTAGTTCTAGAAGTACATAATTGATGGCCTCGCAATTTTGTAATTTAATCATCTTCAGAGCTTAAAAGAGGATTTTGAAGACGGTAAACGCTTACCTAGGTAGTATTAATATTGAACAAGATTTCATAGAGTAAAAATGAATTTTTGATTAACTCTTCTTAGCTTGATGTCTATTAATCTGTAAGAGCTTAAATCTACTTTCATCTATATTTCATCCGTTTTTCAAACAAATCTAGATTGATTGACTGGAATGCATTTTTTATCACTTGTACTTAAAATATCTGCAATATTTTTAGAAGATAAAAATTATCAACTTGAAATTATTGTCAATATTTTATAGTTAATCAAAACTTTTTCATCATTCAAATTTAAAAAAATAAGTTCAAAACTATTAAAGAAAAAACCCAATAAATTTTGTTAATCAAGAGTGTGTAGTTTGTAAACTACTAAGTGCTAGAAAGCAAACGAGAGTTAGGATCTTCGGAAGTTGCCTTAAACGTAAATATTTAATATTCCACTAGTGGAGAAAACGTAGAGTGCGTCAAATATTCTAAAAAGCTTACATTAACCCCAATCAAATTTTATTTACACGTACAAGTAAATCACCAAATAAAATTTCTAAAATAGTCAAACCATCATTATTCCCTAATTTCCCCGAGCAATTTCCGTATTCCCATGTTCCTACTTATATCCAACGACTATCTCTAATTATCGATACACCCAACTCCAGCGTCGTTCGGTTCATTAATTTTCCTCCCTATCAAACCTGGGGAGGGGACCAGCACATTGAAACGGGCTCGCGCACTTATCCAATTGCATGCATCTTTTTCCCTCAGCCGTGTGCACACACGTACACAGCAAGATACACGTCAGCTGGGAAAAGAAAAATAATAAATCTAATCAGGAGCGCAGCGCGCGCGATAAATCACTCTCTCTTTCTCTCCCTCTAGCATTCGGTCCGCGCAAAACCCGACATAGATATACAGAGCGGATAAGCGCTTGTATACACACGCGCGCAGCGTCGTGCGATTTCATGCAAACATCCTCGGCCGTGTGTATGTACACGAAAGAAGAAGGCGAGCGCAGGCGCACAATGTACATACACACGGCGGAGTGAAAAAAGCCGAGCACGCGCGTACTGCTATGTAACGAAACAAAAGTAACGAGGAAAAGTGCGCGCGTGGGCGGAGGAAGGAAGAGAGAAGCGCAAGAGTCGAAACGAAAGTAACGAAGTGAATGACACTTCGTCGAGCTGCTGAGATGGGAGAGAGGGTGGAAGACTGGGAGGTGAGAATGGAACAAAGTACCTAATAAAGGCAAGTGAAGCGAAAGGAGGACGCCTATTTTTTTTCTGCGCCCCCGGAGCGCGGAAAAATGAGGAAATTGCCGAAGAGAAGATAAGCGGAGTGACAGGCTCGGTTTACGCGCGCTGCTCTCTCGCCTTCTTGCTTGTTTCGCAGGCTCTCTGCCTTTTCATTTTTCCGCGCGGCTCTTAAAACTTGAACTATAAAATGGAAAAGCTTGAGATTGAGGAGATATGGGGCCGTGCTGGGAGGAGTAAATGCCACAGATGTAGACGTGGTGCGAGGCAAGTGTAATACTACGGAGCCGGTGGATCTATGAGGGGCTTCTTACGTTTTTTGGATTTTGAAGAATTACGTGATTTGTTGAGCAGAAGTGTAAAATTAAGTATGACACTGATTTTTGTGAACAATTCAGAGACGTGTTAAGGGTCAACTTACGTATCCGATGTATGCTTTAGTGAAAAATTCTGCTACTCACCTGAAACATAAAGATAATTTTCTTCATAAGTACTGGGTAAATGGCCTATTGCGCAAGGATTTTCCGGGTGGTAAATGGCCAATTACGTTCGCCGCGGATGTTATTTTCTCAAAGCGTGTATTATCCTAATAAAATCTTCTATAAGCTTTGAATTATAGCATTAAATCACGCGAAAGCATTGAGTTATGAAAAATAACGTCATGCAAATGGGTTGAGTAATGGAAAAAACGTAACGTTTCGCATGATCGCATTGCCCTCGTACTGTACTACGAAGATTCTGCGGTTATTGGATGAATTTTATCTCATTTTAGCGCTGTCTAAATTTATCATATTACCAATTATAAATTATTTTAAATCATTTTACAAATTATAATTTTTTTATTTTTAAATCGAAAAGGGGGAAACCCTCAACTATCCATACGTTCTCTTACCATCCCCTCATTCACTTGCATACACCCAGCACTTTAATGCAAAATAGTCTATGCAACTTGTTTGGTACAGCAACATGATGTCATTCGCTTCGCTTGTTCGCCAAAGTGCCCTCGTTCGTTATAGGCAACTATACCTCACTCATCACACAATATACTATTATAATTAAACACAATTATTCAAAATAATAAAGGATCATTAAAGATAATTTACTTCTTTGTGATATCCATTTCAAAATAATCTATTAATTCTATTAACGACACATGATCGTATATATTACAGATTTTCAACGAACCATCTTCCGATCCCAAAACCCCTATGGGAACGCAGAACACAGTGCAAGCCAAACACTTCCGGTGCCTTAATAAAGTGTACACAGACTCTCCCGTCGCCAAAATTAATGCCCGAAAACCAAAGCAAGCAGCCATATCAAGCCTCGCAAACGAAAGCACACATGCGAAATACAACAAAGCAGGCCGCGCACGCACGCCCAGAGCGACGGAAACGGCGAACTCGACGCGCGAGATGTATCCTACAGATAAACGAGTGAGAGGGTGGACTCGCGGCCGCTCAAAGTAAAAGGGTTCCAACGAGGGGCCACTTGCCGGCTGACGTGTATTTTGGCAAGGAGGGGGGTTCCTCTTCCAAATTAAACAGTGCCCGGAGGCCTTCGCCTAATTTACAATGGCGCGGTTTGCCAGACTTTAAGCGCTGTCGCTACTCTGCGGCCATCTTCCTGCAAGAGAGTCAGGGGGAGAGAAAGAGAGCCCCTTTATACGTCACCGGCTGGTTCGCCCCATCGTCGTCGACGTCGTATTAGACGCAAAGCGAGGAGGACCATGGGTTGGTGAGTTTGAAGGAGCAGCCACAGCTCGTGTTGCTTAGGGGGTTGATAGGTTGATTTAAAAATTTTTCAGATGTTATTAAGCTAATGATCTAGCAGTGGGTAAGTGTGTTTGGCTAGGAGATGATGAGGGCTTTGGTTTGTTAGAGTTGTTCTTTAAACTGATCCTTTTGTACTTATTAATTTCAGAAGATAAGGATTAAGTTTGCTGGAAGTAGCGGTCTTTCTGAACAAGAGGAATAATTGTAAGGCGTAGATATGAATTCACCCTGAAGGCAAGCGAGTCTTATGCCAATTAACCATACATATTTGTAAAGTGAAAGACTAGCTTTTTGAAGTTCATCTACTTCTCTTTCAGAAACCCTAATTTCAAAACGTTCTTCAATCAACTTTTCAACGATTAGAACCAGTGTAACTAATTAGAGTAACTTGGTACCAATTAGCGAGGGACGAGCTTTTTGAAGTTCATCTATTTCCTTTCAAGAAACTCTAATTTTAAAAGTCTCTTCAACCTTCTTTTCAACGACCAGATCCGATGCATCTATTAAGACCACATCTAAAACAACCAACGCTTCGCGGTCGACCTCATCTTAACAAAATCAGAACAAACTGCTCTCATCTCGAAACTGACCCAAGCGGACAAGCACATGCCAGGAGAGATCCCGTAACTGTCTCAGTCAGCAAACAGCAGTTAGCTCGATTAGTCTCGAGTCAGGAGCGCTCAACTGCAGTACCCCAGCTTTCAGCGTCTTGGCCTTTGTTCTAACAGAACTGTACGTCCACGTTGTCTTTCTGCGGAGTGGGCCGATCGATCGGTAACTGACTGCTGGCAGCTGTAGGCGCTTATCGGCAGGCCGAATGTCGAGGAGGTCGATTATACAGCTAATCTGTCGCTGACCAGGAATATTGCGGCTAAACGATTCAGCTCTCTCACCTCAGGAGGTTCAAGAGTGGATTTGCCAAGTGGGCGGCTTGGATTGTTGCCGGAGGCTGTTGAGAATCTGGGATTGGATGGTATTGATGGTGAACTGGTGGTGGCTTTCTTTGTGGCTGGATGCAGAGGTTACATTATAAGGGGAGTCTGAGGTTTAGGCTTCTTGAATGGGTTAGCGATCCGATCATGGTCATTGTGGAAAAGAATGAGAAATTGAAATGGAAATTGAGAAAACGGGTTGATGATACAGTTGATTTTACTAGTTTTATGAATTGAATTGTTTCATGCTTATTACTCGAATTAACATTGAATATCTAAAATAAAAATAAGTTTAAGTGAGAGAACTGTTATTTTAATTTATTTGAATTAGAAGGTATGAATATTTAAAAAAGCTTCTTATAATTGTAATCTAAAATTGATGATTCTTCCATAAAATTAATATCTGCTTGTCAGTCTTAAAATGTTTTCCCTCCAGCTCAGCGTTCCCGACAAGTAGGTAAAGGATAAATTTTTTTCTTAGATCCGGATTAAATTATGAATATTTAAATCCATAAATAGTATGCTGACATTTCATTTTTTATTTATATTTATAAAACCATTAATAATAGATGATTTTTTTTAAATAAAGTAATCTACTAGAATATTGACAACTATCAATGGATCCAGTGAAAACTGTGTAATAAAAACTATCCATTCCCCTAGATACTTCACTCCCGCAAATAGAACTCGAATCTCTCCTCGAATCCTTCTCGTCAACTACTAAAACAATCCGACATCTCCATCACCCTACCACCCATACAGAAAAGCAGCGCTCTCCTCAATAGCTCGGCCCCGTTCCCAGAGCACACGGTACTTTCTCTCTTGGCCATTCAAAAGACGCTCTCACAGATCCAATTTGTCGCCGTGAAAAAGGCGGACTAGCGAGCACTGAGGAGAGTGGCCTTGTTAAATTTATACCCCCATAAAAGCGCATTATAAACTTTGCCGCTCTATCCGACATCGATCGGCGCGCACATTCGGCTCACAATGGACGGCGCTCGACTTTGATTATCCGCCCGAGCTCGCTTTGATATCCGTCTACTCGTGGCGGGGTGGACAGATTTTTTTACCGTCATTAGGGCCCGTCGGGAGCGATGCGCCGCTTACGCACACAGAGGCCATTGAAACTTTCAGAAGAGAGAGAGTCATATAATAATCCATGAGAGGCCGCAATGACTGCGTGTAATTAATCCCCCCGTGCGTGGGTGTAGCAGAGCGCGCGAGCTATATCCGTGTTGTACTTGTGCGGAATCGGGCTACTTGGAGTGCGCGGGCGCGCATTTGCGAGAATAGCCGAGCTGCTCTGATTTATCGGCCATCCCCTTTGCAGTGCATATCTATTATATGCTTATATGTAAGGGGCCTCGCGCGAGCGCTCGTGTGATGTGTATACGTGCGTGGGTGGGTGGCAGCGGTGATGGTAGCTTTTAAATGGATGGCCTGCGAATGGCTTTTGTCACGCAGAACTTTCGGACGATTATGAGCACTTGGCGCACGAACAAAGTTTACGGAGCAAAACATGTTTGCCCTTTTCTCGGGCGAGAATGTTTATGTATAAGGCCTATTTTTGAAATTGTAATCTTGAAAGTAAAAAAGTTGTTATTTATTTTTATGTATACTTGTCAAGGAAATTTCTCGAGTCTGATCCTCGAAAAGTAATATTATTTTTTAATATGTCAAAGTACATAAAAAAGTATAAGATATTTATATTTTTTTAAGTGCTGATTTATCGATTTATGAAGTCAAAACCACCCTTAAAGTTTACTTCCAAAATAATTTTTTTAAAGATCTTAACAAATAATTGGAATTTCGTATTGAAACAAACGTTTTTTTTTCAGTTCTTAGAAATAGATTCGAGAGGATTTTTTGTATGTAGAAGATTAAGTGAAGCCTATATTTAAATATATGATTTATAGTAAAGCCTAAATAAATTAACTAAATTTATACATAATAAAGTCTAATCCGGGTATTATTTTATTTTCTCATTTAGCATGGTTGTTTTGTCTCTTTAAACCACGCTTATCTCAAATCTTATAAATTAACAATACATACCACACGCCTCCCATCAAAAATTCTTCCCACCTCCATACAACCCATCACTTACACCCAACACACAACATTCCCATTCCCGGTAAACTCGACGACTCGCTTGTAAATCAGAGAGCAGCACTCGGCAATTTCGAAAATCTGGATTACATAACGAGGCTCCCGCGGATGGTCAAGACAAATGAAGCAGCCGGCGCGTAGCAGACCAAACGAAGGAGGCGCCCTCTAGTGTTTGCTTTTTGGCTGAGCCAAACGCTGCTAGGGAGGAAGCGTTTGCATGGACTCAGCTGCACGTGATCATTAATAAAAGCCTGGCGGTGTGCCGTTGCATTATGCAGTGTCCGCGGTCTTGTTCGTTATATGAACGGGCACGAGTTCACCCCCCCTCCCCCGCTCCGTTAACCCACCCCCACCCTCTTTTTCTCAGAGCGCCTGGAGAACGGAGGCAGTTAGTCAGGTGTCGTGAAATATATACCCGGCGAATCTGAATTATTAATGGCCGCCGCTGGTTTACAGAGCGCGATAGCGAGCGGGGAGTTTTATTTAATTGATATTAGTTGGGGATCGCTGTAAGCCGTTTGTTTCGTGATTGTTGATTAAGCTCTTTTAGTTCTTGGGTTGAGTCCCTTTTTTATGGTTACATATTCGTGTTCACTGTAATTTTATTGCAGGTTAATTTATCAGAATGGACTTTTTCAAATCTCATTTTTTATATTTCAACACTGCGATTTGGAATAATTTTGAAAAGTAAATAGTTCGTAAAAATAATTCAAACCACTCTCGATGCTAAATATTTTCTTCGAAGTCTCTATCCCGTCACATCAAACAGAAAATTTTCCCCTCGTTCGAATATCGCGCATTTTCCTCGTTAATCTCCGCTCCGAGCGCACAGCAATTAACCTCTCGCAAAAAACTATCCCCTTCCTCGCAAACTTTTCCAACAAATACGCCAAATTAACCGGAATCAGTACGAAAAGTTAATATACGTGCGCGCCTGCCAAAGGGCGCAAAAAATTTCTACGACTAGCCAGTGTCCATATTAAGTGCGATATTGTTCCTTTATCCTCGACGCGGACGGAAAAAGGAGTAGAGACCAACAGTTTCCGGCGTAGGAAATTGCGCGAAATTATATGCGCGATACGCTGTTTTTTTCGTCTCTACGCGCCTCTGTTTTATCTCACTGAATTATGCGCCGAACTTTTCGTTATCGGCTGGTCGCGTTTCACGCCCAGCTTTTATGGCGAACTTTTCAGCGGCCCCGCGCCTAAATCGGCGAAGACATCCCCTTCGAGTTCTCGACGCTCCCCTGCAGATTTCATGCATTATGTATCTGCCGATTCTGAATGCAGTTGGTGCTGTGATTTTTTCGAATCCTACGTCCACTCTTCGGCTCTTATTTGGCCATTGATTACTGCTTTGCGACTGTGTCGTCTGCAGCTTCTGGTTGTTCGTTTTTGGAGGCCGATTTATTTCGAATTTTGGCTTTATTTTGTTGGACTTTTTGCTGGCATTTTTTGGATACAATAAATTTTGTAGAATTTGGAGAAAGATTAAATATAAATAGGTTGCGAGATTTGTTCTACTGCTGTTCTTTTCAGCATGAACTACATTTTTTGCATAATGTAACTTTATATTTTATTCAATTTTAGAAACGTCATTTTTTGCTATCAGGAAGACAAAAACTCAGAAATTGATATACATTTGAAATTGCTGGAAAATATAAAAAATTTAATATAAAATATAAGGTAGCACATAATTCCAAAATATTTCTCTGAAAAACCCACAAATATTTCAAACCAAGCTAAATATTTTGCCCCTCATACGACTAATCCACACCTCGCTCACAAAACGAATGTCCGCAAGCCAAAAAAAAAGTAAAACTTAGACCACACAAAGAAAACCCTCGCTCGTCTCAAAGAAACCAGATGACCGGAATTTCATTCGGGGCGCGGCGAGATAGCCACGGGCACTCGCGAATTTCGTTAATGAAAATAAAGAAAGGGAGGGAGAGGGAGAAAAAGAGAGGGTGGCCCAGGCATTTGCAATTCCGTCTGGCAATTAAAAATGTCTGCACGCAACACCGCCGCTTTGAGCGTATGACCGCCCACTCGTTTTTTTCCTCCTCTCGCTCCTCCTGCTCGCATCCACTACTTTCTTTCTCGGCCATTTTACGCGAGCAGCGGCTTTTGTTCTATTCTCTCCGCATTATGCGCGAGTTTTCAGACTCCAGCTCCACCTCTCGTTACTCATTCTTGTACGGCTTTCTATGCTTCTTTGCATCATCTAGGGCTTATTTATTTTGCGCGCATATTCGCGCGATGAGTCGTCGAAAGTCTTGCGCTGCGTAGAAACTGTTATTGAATTTCTTACGTTGGTTTTATTTTTATTTTCTGATTTTGATGGGAGTACATTTTTAATCAATTTATATACTCAGGTAGGATAAATTCGTACTACTTATTGTTTAATGAAAAAAAACTGATACTTTATTTACGCAACTTTTATAATTAAATCGTGCAAAAAGTATATCCAATTGCTACTGATAAAAGTAAATGGTACATATTTGTCAAAAATGAAAGTAATATTTAATATCGGAAAAAGACAAAAACAGATTTATACAGGTAAATTAAATTGTTGCGTATTTGGATATGTAAAAAGCACTTTCTTATGTGGGTATCAATAAATTTATTGTGATAGTTCTATTCTTTACAGATTTTTTAATTATATTTAAAAAATAAAAATGTTTATCTTAATAGAAATTCATATCAATATTTCAAAGGTTTACAAATATTCGTACAAACTTTAAATCAAACAGATAGCCCTTCTTACCTTATTACATAAATTAAGCTAAATTCATCAAACGTTATTGAATATCGTCAAAAAGCCCATCAAACTCAAGCACTACGGCAAATCTTTTAACATTCAAAACCAAATACACTGTCATCGATTTTGCCTAAATTAAAATATTTTTTCCTCTTATTCGCTCTTACTGGATACGCGAACATCCATCCACATATAAGCGCAAGCTCGCACACTCAGAGATCAGACTTTGTCTGCGCATCTCGATTTATACGCTTTGAATATATACGTAGAGGCTCACGAGCCCTCGTCTCATTATTCATTCATCCGCTCGTTTCTTTTGCCCTCGTCGCCGGCATTTATCTCCTCGTGCGCCGAACTCATCATCGCCTATATTTCGCCTCTCTCGTTCGCCTTTATTTTCTGTTTCTCTCTCGCTTGTCTCTAGCGTGCTTCGCTTTCGATTTGTCTTTACTAATGTAGCCGCGTTGCAAAACTCCGCTCATTACGCGGTATCATTCGTCTTTTTTGCGAGGCTTGTATTCCTACGAGTAGATATGCGTAGCGTGAGCTTTTAGGGGTTGGATCGATCGGAGGGTTCGAATTTTGATGGAGGTATTACGTTTGTTGGGGAAAGTTGTGTTTGAAAGGTGGAGGTTGATTGGATATTAATAGTATTTAATGGATAAGAATATTGAAAAACTGGAAAGCTTTAATTTTTTGATGATATTATGGAACATGTCAATATGAATGAAAATAAAATTGTATTCTATTAGTGCTTATGTTATCAAGGGCCTTGATATCAAGCCCAAAACTAAGTTATAAATATTCATGAAGTTTCTGTAAATAATTCAAAGTAGTAAAAACAACAGCAAATTTATTTTTAAAATATAAACTTATTCGAATAATTTAATTACAAATCAACTCTAGAATTTACTCAGAAAAAATTTATCTATATTATTCAATATCAGTTAAAAAAAAATCTGAAAAAAAAACAAACAGATAAAATTACAAATAAAAAATTTGTACTTCAACCCTTTTGAAACATCCCCATAATCCGTCGAGGACCTCATCCGCTCCAATCTAATGATTGTTAACAAAATCGACGTAAAAAATCATGCAGAGCACACAAACAATCCGGAGCCTGGAATCTTTTTCCAGCGTAAACTGTGACGAATCCGAGCCAAAATACACATGTTTGAAAAGTCAGGGAAAATATTTAACGCGGAGACTCTCCGAATGTAAATACCCGCGTTAATTAACTCTAAATGTATACGAAATCCGAGCTGTGCACGCGCTCCGACGAGCAACGGCAGCTGGGAATAAAGAGGGCGAAAAGCAGAGAGAGAGAGAGAGAGGGAGGATGAGAGAAAGAGAGAGAGAAAAATATCGGGGAGATAATTCGAGCGCGCGTCACACGCACGAGGGATGCATCATGTAAATTTTAATTTTCTGCTTGATCTGCCGGATTTCGGCGCGCGGCCGCGGGCTTAACGAGTGTCAAAAACAAGCGCGCAATGCCCATTGTTTTGTTTTACAAAGCGCAGCGCGTGATTGTCACCTGTGAAATTTTCGTTAATTGAAGATGAAATTATCCGATAGCTCGCTCGAGGATGCCGGATAACAATAGACGAGGAGCAATATTTCAGTAATAGACGGATGCGTTGTCACGTTGAAAAAGCTAATTTAAGCCTGCAAAGAGGTGTTTCATTATGATGAGGATGCTGTATTTAATTTTTTTGTAATTAACTCGCTAGTGCGCTTTTGTTATTTATTAGTCTTTTCTGTTGATTGTTTGTTGTTGAATAAACGTATTACTTTTTCTGATAAATGTGTTAATGTTTTATTATTTTATTTGTCGTTTTCTTTATGTTTCTTACGACTCTAAAAATATATTTTTATTAGAAATATCTTAGATATCTTAGAAGAAATTATTTAACATTAAGATTTTATTGTTTATTTTCGAAAGCGTTTGACTAAAATATTTAATCAATTAAAATTTAAAAACATAATACATTAAAAATAACTTTTTCAAAATTACTTGTTTTAAGTTATAAAATTTCTGATACTAATTTCAAAGACTTTTTATACAATTATTATAATTTTACTTTACTTTAGTCTCTGGTTGTAAGTAAAACTACATTTGCCAAGTTTTTACAAAAAGTACCACAATTAAAAACTATATATGTACTTTTTTAACTACTAAATATTTTTAAATAACTGTTTGGAGTACTTTTTCAAGTACCAACCGTTAGTGCAACAATTCTTTCAGTACACATCCACAAATACTTTGATACTTCAAGTATTTGTACATAAGTACTATGGACATAAATACTGTATATTGTAGTGTAATTCTACTTCTACTTCCTGTTCTAAAAAAAATCACATCACAAAGCGGAACTTCCGACTTGTCGGTACGGAATTTGAAAAATTTCGGGAAACTTTGAAAATTCCTCCTTTTCTCTGGATTTACCGTAGTTCCGAAGATTCTTAACTATTTCCGTATTTCCAATTTTTCTTTAAAATTTTCAAAGCTTTCCAAGATTTGTGATTAAGTTTGATCAGAATCCAGTTTTGTTATAATAAAGTTTTTCTACACTATTTAATCTTAATTATTTTTTTCTTTAATTATAAAAATAAGTTTAAGTATACTTGAAAGATAATTTTAATTTAATAAAATTTAAAGTCCTGAAAAAATTGAAAAATACGAAAAAAGTTGAAAAAATCTCCCGAGAAGAGTGTTTGGACATTCCGTAAATTGAATCATCAGGACGAATCGGCGGTATCCCTTCCCATCCCACCACAGAAAAATGACCCAAGAACCACCTCTTACCTCCTCTCTCTCCCCCGCCTCGCTTTCATATTCAAAATAGCCTGTCACCATGCGTTAATTAAACAAAAGCCATTGGAATCAATATTCCCCGCGGACTTTTCGCGCGCTTCCGCCTCGGCCCATCGGAAGTCCCTCTCTCCTTCTCCCGATCTGAAGACGCTATGGCGCACCGAGCGCGCGCATTGTGCAGCACGCGCGCACCGAGAGGACGCATTGTTAGGAGCACTCAGGGTGTGCATACAGCTCGCATCGTGGCAATGGATCCACGTACATGATAATGAGAATAACGAGGGGCCGCTGACGCTACATAACTCTCTCTCTCTCTCTCTCTCTCTCTTGAACGCCCACGCGCCTGTGCCTTGGCTACTAACGCCCACGAAGCAAAAGCGGCGATCGCTTGTCTAGCTTTTGCATACGGCATATTTTTGCAGCGGCGCTCGTGTGCGTAAGCAGGAGGATTTCTTTGTATGGATAAGCGCTGTGGATATGTGCAGTGAGTCATGCTTATTTATGAGAAAGGTAAGGGTCTGTATTTTGCGTTTCGATAATTAATTATTGGAAAGTGTCGATGCTGTGGTGAATTTATAGGGTTTGTTTATTATTTCGTAGTGCGATTTGGATTTAAAAATAGCATGCAGTTTGATAAAGGAGCGATTTGCATGTACGTATAAATTTTAACTAAACACGCGTGTTCTAGAAATTTTATCAAACACTAGGCGAGGGATAACTGTTCATATAGGAGTGAAAAAAGTGCTAAAATTTTAGGTGATAAGCCATTAATTTTGACCCTTACAAAAATTGTGACAAATGTCACAAAACAAATTAAAGTGATTAATTAATCAATATCAAACGTTTGTGCAAAAAAGAGAAAATTTTCATACCTTTCAAATTTAAAATTCATTTTTTTTTTAATTTTTATACCAAAAACGTATTTATTGTTTTTAAGAAAAAGTATAATAAAAAACATTTTAATAGATAACTAATATTGCGACTAATATTTGTCTAATGCATATACTCTTAAGTGTGAATTCGCCGCTTATCAATTTATAAAACTTTTAAATTCAAACCGCTTATCAAAATTGTTTAAACTTCTATTCCGAAAAATAACCAACGAGCAAACTTTGAGCGTGCTCGAAAATTTTAAAACGCTCAACTTCGTAGACATCGCGAGAAAAAGGAGAAGACTGAGAAACTTTCAGGTGGTTGTTTTGATGAGATTATCCTTGAAAATATTATTGATTACGTCAGGGCAGAGTTATCTGCGTGAGGTATATTATGACATAATCTAATCAAATTTTACAGGAATCGAGGTTAAAGACGAACGAGCAATGATTAAAAAATTATAATTTTATTCAATCAGAATCAATAATTTAATCAATCTAACATTAGAACGTCAAGCTCAAGCGGCTAAGATAATAAATTCACAAATTTTCAAGCATTCCAACAATAGCAGCTGACCCTAATCTCCCTATATAGAGCCGAACGAGTGCGAAACACGCGGATAAGCAAAGCTCGTAAAGCTCTTATCTCGTCACGTAAGAAAAAGAATGTCGCGAAATTTGTCAGTGACCCGCGCCGGCCAGCCTGTATAATTTGCCCCCCCCCTCCCAGCACCGACCTCAATCAAGGTACAAACGACATTAACATCCGTCGTCCAGTGCGGACGTCGAGGCCCGTCGGACTCTTAAGGCTCACGAAGACGCTTGTCGTCGTAGTGCAATTTGCATCAAAGTGAAATGCGCGGAGCGCACCCTTGCCTTGGAGAAGCGAGGGTGAGTTCGCCGCCCGGAACTTTGTCATCGAACTTCGAACAGTCACGTCACGCCCTCTTTGCAATGTATATATGTATATGCATGGATGTCTCTCGCTCTCTCGTGTTCTGCGCAGCGTAATTGCCAGCTGCTGCGGAGCCGGTCCGAGTTCTATTGAATGTCTCCATTTTTGTTATTCGGAACGAGGTTGGATTTGACTGTTGTTAACTTGGTTAGAGTTTGATGGGTTTGAAGCTGTCTTTTTTCTTAGTGGTTTATTTATTGGCATCGCTCGTTTTAAAACATTTTTAAGTGAATTCCATCACGTACGAAAATATGACTAAAAACATAAATTGAACTCGATTTAAGAAAAAGAATTATACAATCTAACTCGTTTAATTGATAATTATACGTAATAAAAACATAATTAAAACGGAATTTTGTATTATTTGAATTGAATTACATTTTAATTGAGTGGAAGCCTTTTTACTTCCGTAATTGTAGAGTATAGCAAACTCATTTATTTTTAGATTTTAACTTTTTTTGAAACATAGTCGACAGAATGAATTTAGAATTTTTGTAACTTTTCAAAACAATAGATCATTTAGTTTGGGAGTCATAAGATTTTTAAATACATTTTTTGAAACTAAAATATCGTAATAGCTAAAATAAAAATATAAATATTTTTACCTTCTCTAAAATGCTCTAAAAACAAAAATACACAATATAAAACGCTTTATAGGAAAAAACATAGATTTTTTCGGAATTCGTGAATTAAATAAAAATAATTATTATTACAAAGGTTAACAAGCAAAGATATTTCTCATTTAAAATTCCTTTTCCATAGTACATAAAAATACCAAATTAAAGTTTAAAATAAATATAATTAAATTGAATTTTAGATTTGAGAATTAACTTTTTCATAAAAATTAGTTTAAAAAAAAATATTTTGTGAAATTTGTCGTATGGAATTCTTTTATAATACATTATTCATACATTAAATACCAAAATTTAAAGTTTAAACTATAAAGTTTAAATTTTAGTAAAATAAATAAATAAATAAAAATTAAACAGAAGAAAGAGAACTTTTTTAAAAATAATTCATTATTATTTATTTGAAAATGCAGTTTGAATAGAAAGTTTAACTTGATTTAGTTGTAATTAAAATGCTGTTACGTCTTACAACGTATAAATTCCATTTAATATCAAAATCATGTGAGATTGGCATATATATTGATACCTGTTCCTTCAAGGGTAATATAAGGAGGGCACCGAAAATTTGCAATTTGCAAAATTTAAAGCTTTTTGCTGTAGAAAAAATATAAACAAATCTCTCGGCCAATAAAAGCTTTAAACGTTAAATATCGGTATAATACATCGTACAGCCAACTAATGTAGACTTAAATTTTTGAAAGTATTTGTTTAACAATATTAATTAACTTACTTTGTTAAACTTTTTCTTTGCCCACTCAAATTCTAAAACAAACTTTAAACTACATACTCATCAAACATTACCAGAAAACATTAATCCTCTAATTACCGTCAAAATTCATCTCATTTCTGTTTACCTTAGATATAAGGCTTGCATCGAACTTTCAGCAACTACAGATTCGCCTCTCTCTCGCTCTCTCGCATTCGCGTATATACATCGCAGATTCCACAGGAAACTTCGGTTTTCCTCTCCTAGTCCGATTCGCGCGCGCGGATGCCCCGGCTAATTCATTCCGCAAATTATTTGCCCAGCGCGCGTAATTACCGGCGTACGTCAGCTAGTGCCTTGGACCTACTCCTCTCGCACATTCCAAAGGCATTAAGGTGGATGGACGCTTCAAAGAGAACTCTGATTTAAATATCTATAGCGTTTGATTTTGTTAATTTTGATTGTTGGAGTCATATTCTGTAATATTTTAGTCGAAAAGGACACGGAGAAAACTATCTACTAAATTACTATGTTATAACATTGGTATATCCGCTAAGGATGGTGTATAGTCTTACGCATATGAGATTATTTACTGTTAAAAAGACAATTTTTAGTACATGAAATGCAAAGTTTAAAGAATATACCAGTATTGCTATCTTGCCAGGTAAAAATTGTGACCATTATCAAAAACACATATATTATACAAATTCATGCTAAATGTGAGATAAAAAATTACTATTTCCATAGCAGTTTTAACGTTCGTTAGGGTGATTCGAATCGAGTGAGTTAAAAAAATATGTTAAAGTAAAAATAAAATAGATAGGTTAAAGCGTCGATAAAAATAAATGAATAAATTTTGAATTTATTTTTGATTCCTTACGCGACATCACTAAAAATTGATATTAATTTGTAATAATAAGTAAACTTTGATTAGTAGAAAACAGAAAAAATTTGGGACGATCTTTGGCAGTATTAGTATATCATTTTCTACGTGTATGAAAATTTGTTTCTACACAGACGTAGTTGCGTTAAAAATTTGTTTATAACAGCTTTAATGTTTCAGAATGTAGACTCCTGTGATGTGGTTTTGATGTAATTATAATATAATTGAAGCTGTAAAGTTGATGGACTGATGGGGGAGATATTTTTTCAGAATGATGAATTTTCAGATGCTGAACTGATGTAACTCAAAGTTTACTACATTTATTAAAATTTTTAAAATATGTTAAATTATTTTTAATTTTTTTATCAACGATTATTCATCTCTCAAATATTTATAAAAATAGTATAAGGGCACGTTTCAATCTTAACGCTGTCAAAGACTCTTAGTTGCTTGACATTTATTGAAGATAAGATGGATTGAATGCTACCGTGAGGGCTGATCTTAATGTGTCTCACATACGGATTGTAGTCACTATCGTATTCTTGTATCATTTTTAGTAGTTTAAATTTTAAGAAAAATCAGTAATAAAAAAATAAATTGTGTAAGTAATTACGAAATATTTTTATTTATAACGGATGGAAACAAAAAAAGCTTCAGATTTTTTCTTTAAATGAAAAACTCTAAAAGTGCATGATGGGTCTTCTGAAACTCTATCCTATTGAAGTGCAATTACATTCGATTAAAGTGTGGA
>JAPYZA010000063.1:0-41983 GCA_030522685.1 Eupelmus azureus | reverse complement strand
CTTCTGCCTCTTCTTTTCTTCTTTCTTTCCTCTTTCTCTTCATTCTGCTGTTTTCTTTCGATTATCTTTTTCTTTTTATTTATATAAAGTTCAAAAGTAACTTGCAGCCTTGGTTTCAATCTTTTTATTACTATCAAATTCTATAAAAGATCTGTGCTCAACAGAGATGGATTTCTACTTTAAGTAGATACGGTCGGGTTCGGTAAGACAATTTCTGTAATGCAATACGAACAATATATTTGATATTATTTAATAGCATATGTATTGTGATATTATTTTGTAAATTTATAATTTTAAAATTTTTGAAATTGATTTTATTTAACAAGAGCTCAATAACATTAAATAATAAATACGAAATAGTTTCAATTAAAGAATCAACAATTTATTTACCATTTAATATTTATTCTCTTCATTTTCTATTTTCTATAACTTTCGTTTTTATTCTATTTTTCTGTCTCTCTTTCTCTCTCTCTTTCTCTCTTCTATCTCTTATCCGAAAAGTCGTCAAACCATCTCTCTTCTATCTCTTATCCGAAAAGTCGTCAAACCATCCGGAACAGTCCGGAAGAGGAAGAGTTCGGCGTCTCGTTTGTATAGATAAGTGACATCACCACCAGGAACCTCTCGAGAATGACCTTTTTTCGACTGGAGGTAGTGATTTTGTCTTTCGTGTAAAATGAGGAATGTCTTATTTTGCAGCGCTGATGGAAAATTTCATTGTTCAGCTTTTTTATGCAAAACTAAAATAAAATTATATTTTTCGATAGATGGTATATTGTTTTGCACTAGATATTTTTTATACATCGAAACTAACTTTATTTCTTTATTAGAGTCTTTTATTTATAACATACATAGCTTTTTAAGTGTCATGTTTCTTTCTTAAAACAATGATCATCATAGATGTCATGGTTTATTTTTAGAATTAGAACGTTTTTCATAAATTTTTCATCACTACATATTTTTCACTTACATTGAAAACATTCATCATGCAATAGTCACATTCATTTATATGTTAGAATGCTATATATCAAAAATTTGAATAAATTATTCAGTATTGGATCAAGTGTTTACTTACACTTATGTTATTTTAGATGTTTCTCATTAGTAGTGTATTTATGCATTAATAAACCCTGTCATATTATAATTTTTATTTAATGTCCTTTAAAAGACAATCTCATATAATAAATAGATTAATTTAAATATATATTATGCACGTATATAAAAATAATCATTAAATTAATTTTATTGAACTAAACGTATTCTATGATTTTAAATAATTATTACATTGGAATGCATCGTATAGAAAACTTTAATAAATAATGTAATTTTCAAAGAAATTGTCAAATGTAATACAATACATAATAATATACTAATAATAATATACTACTATTTTATCTTTGTTGAATATAGTAGACTACACTGAAATTTCAACATTAAGTATTTTCAGATTAGATTCAGTTCGAAAAAGAGCCTTTCAATTGAAAACAATGACTCAGAAAGAACTTTCAGTGCAATCCCTCCGCAGTTACGAAAAATCAGTACCTCCTCTTAACCGTCGCTCAAAATTTCCCAACCCACTCAAAAACAAAACCATCAACGCCAAGATAAAAGCAATCGATGCGCGCAAAATTAAAAAGAAAGTACAGCGATGTAAAAAAAGCACACGCTCTCTCGAGAGTGTCAGTTGCTTATCGATTCGCGCTATAAATGAGCGTTAATGCACAGCTCGATAAGCCGCGTGTGTCGGCAAATATAGACCCGAGGCGCTATCTCGTAATCTGGAAATATCTGTATCGATATTGGCCCGATACATTATGCCGACCTAATCCGATTCCCTCGTACACGAGATAGTATAGGCATTTACTTACGTATAGCGAGCGGGTGCGGTTCGGTTTTTTATTCCCGCGTGCTCCTAAGAGTGATTAGTGTTTGTTTTTGATTTGCAGGTAATTTACTGTTTCGAGTGCTGAGTGTAATATGGTGTTTTTGGAAGATAAGTCGAGATATTTTATGCGTGATGGTTTGATTTAGTTTCGCCGTGAGTTAAGTACTTTTCTGGCGAGTTTTGAAGTAGTTTAATTGGGATTCTATATCGTCAGAAATAAAGATATGTCTTCATTCGTCACACGCGGTGCTCTTATCAGCAGTGATCATAAATTTTTTCGTTGATCACCTTCAAGATAAAAATGTGTACGTAGTGAATTTTTTTACCTCGAATTAAATGGTACAGAGTAATGAAACAACTAAACTCCAAATCCCATATCCCTTCGAACAAAACGCCGAGTTTCCTTTAAAAAACTCACTTAAAAATAACAAAGCCTAATTATTTCGAAAATGCAGCATTCCATAAAAAAGAAAATAAACAACAATACAATCCAGTTAAAAATCGCCAATCAAAACCGCAACCTCCTCAATCTAAACTAAAAACTAAACTCAACTCCCCTCGCTATTTTCGCGAAAACTCTCCAACGTAAACAAAAACTCACCGTAATCCGCGTAACACCTCGCCTCTTATCTCGCGCCAGACTCTCTTATCAGCTAGCTCTCGCGTCGCGAGTATACACTCATCGCGAAAAGAAAAGCCGCATTTGAAAAAAGAATCGCGCGTAAAAGGCGCGCTGAAGACTGCGTTTAGTCGGAAAAACGTGACTGACTCTGGGGCGCCTGCCGGCATCGGCACTGGCGCTGGCTACTCTGTTGCAGACAAGAGCCTGGGCGACACGGCTTCGGACGTGATCAGCGACAGCTCGGGCGTCGGCACGTCGCAGAGCGACACCACCAATAATTCGCTCTCGATACCTGGCACCACGGTCGTCTGCGTGGAGAACTACAACAGCGGCATACCTGGCCATCTGGCTATCAATCAGGGTGATATTCTTGAAGGTGAGTATGAATTTTGTTTGGGGATTTTTGGTGAATTTTGGGCACGCGTGATTTTTTTTTTTTTAGATTTTGATGGTTTTTTGTGAGAAGGTTTTTCGAGTTGTTGTGCATTGTGCAATGATTTGTGACTGTAGTTGCGGTTTGCTTTAAATGAGTAATGCGATTTATTGCGAAATGCAGGAAGAAAGAACGTTAGCTTTATCAATTCGCGTTGATCGGTGGATTTAACCTAGTAAAGCGAGTCGTTGATTCATTTATTGGTAGAAGCTTTTTTCGGACTTTTAATTGGGTTTACGTTTCATAATTACCGTAATTAATTGATCGAACAGGTAATTCGTTGTTAGTGACCGTATTCATCGAATTATACGCTTTACTAACTTTAGCAAAACAAGCTCAGTATTATTTATTAAAAAAGCATTATTTCTCTTGCACTACACATGCGTCACATAAAAACAAATCGTCAAAATCCTGTCCCAAACAATAACACTCGCAATTGTATAATAATCAAACTTCCCCAACAAACATATTTATCACACTGTACACTCAGTTCTCAAACAATCCAACAACCCAACATCCACTCCTCAAACACTAACCCATCTTTAACCATCCACTAGTAACTGGCGCAACGGACTGCGGCCTCCTCGAGGGCGTGCTCAGGGGCCAGGGCACCGGCCTCTTCCCGGCCCACTGCGTCCAGGAGGTCAGGCTACGTCACAGCGTCACCGGCGTGCCCATCGGACCCCAGCAGATGGTGGCGCGCGAGGCGGCGAGCGTCGCCGTCGCCACTCGCCAGCAGCAGCAGCAGCAGCAACAGCAGCAACAGCACCGGGTGCTGGGGCGCCGCGAGTCCGCCCAGCACAAGTACTTTGCCACTGCTCCTAGATTAAAGAAACCGTGAGAGATAATACAATTGACAGAGAGCTACAGAGGAGAGCTTGCGCCGCTGCCGAGATTGTGTTGTTTTTTTGGAGGCCTTTTTTTTGGATTGGTGATCGTTATGTGGTAGTGGGGGTGTTGACGAGCCGTCTGGAGAGTGGAGCTTTTGGGCGGAGGGGCGAGGAGGTGTTTGGGGAGGTGGCGCGGATTTGGAAGTGGGGAAGGAGGATTAAGTAGAACGAGGCCAGTCTGACTTGCCGATGTCATCTGCTTTATGGTTTTTGTGTTGCTTTGTGTTTTGAAATATTTTCTAAAATTTAGAATTGGCAATTTTATTTATTATTGTGACTTTTTAAATTTTTTAATTCGAGAGTCGTCTTGTTGATTAAGCTTATTACATTCGTTGTACTACTTCAGTAGTAACAGACAAGAACATTCATGTCTTTATTCGCAATTGATCAGCATATTATGGCTAAATTTTTTTTTAGGGTAAATTTAATCAGAATAATTTTAAATTCACGTTTTTTACGCAACCTCCAAATACCTCCAGTACAAAAGTTTCACTTACAGGCTCTACAATACCTATGTGTATGGCCGCGGGCATCTTCCTGTAGTCGTCGAGCATGTACCTTTATTCCGTTACATGATATTTTATTGCCAGATGATATTGTTTGTATTAGACTATTATTTATATTTTTGTTATTGAATGCAACAATTATTTTATTTTATTTTTTTTATAATTCTGATCGTAATTAGTGATTGGGAAAAACAGTAAGTTTTATTGTTTAAATTGGGCCTTGAATTATTATTATCATTTATAAGGATCTTATTCGTATAACAATTTTTATTTGTAATTAAAATAGATCTAGTTCATTAAAACGTAGAGGTTAGAATACAATTTTTGAACGGAACGTAATTTATTACATGCTTTGGGTACATGCGTTTGCTTCGCTATTAGGTATATTGCGATTTTTTAGGAAATCTAATTAGTATGGGAGTATACATTACTGTTATCTAAAGCCGGGAGATGCTGAGCTAATTGAAGTAATAGTAAATCACGTCGAAAATAAACTACATAAATCTTGTAATTTAGTGAAGTGAGCCGTAACTATTTTGAAGTAAATAATAGACGTCTCAGCTCCGCGGATTATCCGATATTTATCTCAAATACCATTACTCAAAGCGGCTCAGCATTATCAGAGTTAATGGTACTTTCACTGAAAATCGAAATTAAAAAACCTTGTTGGTTTTATCTAAAATTATTTACGTAATTTTATAATCTTTTCCTGATTATTAACATTTTTCTCATTTAAACTCTGCGGCAATTAATGTATATTCGAGAAAACACTGTTTTCTATGAAATTGCCATTACAATTTATTTCAGCAATTATTCATTAAGAAAAGAGAAAATTACAAAACTGAAACGAATTTCAACAAAGTGAAAAGTATACTCCCATCACTAAAACAGTCGAGCAAATTAACCGATCGTAGTTTCCAACCGTTCGATTCCAGGATAACGTCAGAGCCACGAACAGTGGTGCTGCATCGTTCGCGCAAGGGTTTCGGATTCGTTTTGCGCGGTGCCAAATCGACGACGAACCTCTCAGAGATGACTCTGTCAGCCAGGTATCCGGCTCTTCAGTACCTCGACGACGTCGACGAGGGTGGGGTCGCTGACCTGGCCGGCCTCCGCAAAGGAGATTTTCTCATACGGGTAGGTTTTCTTGCTTTTAATAATGATATTAAAATGAATATATAGAATTCTAAACCATTTTTTTATTAAAAGTTCGAACCCTAAGTAAGTTTAAAAGGTAAGATTGATAAAGCAAAATAAAAATTTAAAAATTTTATAATAGTTTTTTAATTCTTTATTTCTACAATAATTTATAAATAATTAAATAATTGGGTATCTTTGTTTTAAAACTTATATCTTAAATAATGTATACATAGAAAAAAGAGCTATAA
This sequence comes from Eupelmus azureus, assembly GCA_030522685.1. Taxonomy (NCBI): domain Eukaryota; kingdom Metazoa; phylum Arthropoda; class Insecta; order Hymenoptera; family Eupelmidae; genus Eupelmus; species Eupelmus azureus. Next base: position 36,259 of record JAPYZA010000063.1, on the reverse strand, counting down.
ATCACTTGAAAAAGTTATAAAAATCCCGTTAACAAAACATGTTGTCATTTCGGTTAAAAAAAACAACCTCATCCTCAAAAAAGGACATCAAATGTTTTAACTCTTCCATCATTTCCACCTCGCTTCAACAGATAAACGACGAGGACGTGACGACGGCCCTGCACGAGCACGTGGTCGACCTGATCAGGAAATCGGGCGAGCTGGTGCGCATGACGGTGGTCTCACCCATGCTCAGTCTTCCCAACTCACAATCGGCAGCCGCCCTGCCGACTAGTCAGCCACTACAGAGGCAATATGCGACCCTACCGCGCAAGACCAACAACAGTGTCGCAATTGGCGGCACCCTCGGCAGGTCACCGGCCCCGATGCCACCACGCCGCGATCCAAAGACTACGCTCAGCGTTGGCCGAGCCAGGGCTCGCTCCATGGTCGCTGGATTAGGTAATTTTACCTTGGATATTGTTATGACGTGAAGAGCTTTGTAAATGTGTTATGTTAGTTTTTGAATAATCCTTTTTCAAAGAACTTATATTAAGAATTTAATTTATTTTACTTGTTTTTCTTAAAAAATGTATTAGAAATTTTTGAATCTTGATAACTAAGGATTAACATATATTTAAGTTTGTATTACATATTATTTCTCGCATATAAACTGTATAACAATTTAAAATCTTTATTCAGAATGCAAAAGCAAATTATCTATTTAAAAAAAAGCTTATATATTTCATATCACAATTTATCCATTAAAGGCGGCGGTGAAAAGGAAGAGCGTGATGAAATGGCGCCAGCGGGCTGCGCCAAGTCCAACAGCTCTGAGTCCCTTCACCTGAACCAGCAACAAAACTCGGTGGGCCCCAACGTCGGCCAAAACAACTCCAATCAACCGCGAACAGCGAGTATTCGATCGAGACCAACGTCCAGTCGTATTACGGCTGCCGAGCTTGAGGTAAGTCCTAATGCGGTCGTGGACAAGAAAATTCTTGAAATACGCAGATTATCCATGTGCTCTTTCGATTGCGATTTTTCGAAAGCGGCACAGGAACAAAGGGGCATTATTGGCTAAGACTATGTTCTTTTTCATCGAAACTCGATGTACTCGGGCTCAAATATTAAAGTTGCACGTAATATTCTGTATTCATGAACGTATATATAGAACACGGCAAAAGGCTCTTATAGTTATAAATATTAAACGTGATCATTGTTATTTTTTTAAATTTTGTTTATTCATTTATATCTATATATTTTATCATTACATCTATATATTTTTTTTATTAATTATTATGTTTAAGTACCGATCATCCATCCTCCATGCATGAGATGCATGATAAACGCACTCAGAGAGTGAAATCGTTAATGAAATATTAGATTGTTCAGAAGATAATATCGAGCTAGAAATGCATAATATGCAAATGGACACAGTATCAAATTCATGTCATAAAAATATTTACTTGTTTTTTGTTTTATATCAATTTATATAAAGTAAATAAATAAGTACATAATGAATTAAATAAGTAAATGACATGAATTCTTTTTTAAATAAAATAAGTGAAATCTTAATTTTATTAATGTAAAATTTAAGAATTTTTATTTTTTCTATTAACATAAAAATATTTTTGTGGTTCCATCTTGAAAAATACTGTTACAAGTTAAATGACTTAAGTAGAATCTTCATTTAGATCAACTATACATTTAGAGTCTTCCGTTATGACACATTTTTAGATTTCGTAAACCCATTCTTTGCATTTTAGATGCTGCTTGTCTTGTGTTTTATTATTTTAAATTTCTTACATAGAATGTCGATACTAAACTTTATCGTTAGATATATATTTAGGTTTGATATTTAATAGATGTGCATTGATATTAAACGAAAAAAAATAAAATGCATTAATTTTTAAATTATTCCACGTTTAGTATAACCATCGCTTTCTGTAACTATAGCTGAATGTACATTAATATATATATACATCTAGAAGCCCAATAAACACTTTCGCCCTCGCAACCATCAGATAAATATTTAGCATATCACTCTAGCAACCTGGAAAAAGCTAAAAAGTATAGTTGCTCTAAGGAAGAGAGAATTTGATATCGAAGAAGCCGATATCAGCGGCGTCCTCTGAGTGCGTTAATGTGGGAACGGCTTCAGCATCGTCCGTCTCTCGTTTGTCTTTACAGGAGCTCTTTCAGCGCCAGCAGGGCGCGGCGCTTGACGGCTGTAGCATGATGAGCCCGGTCAGCCCAGCGAAGGGCCATTACGGCTCGACAATGCAGATGAGCTCGAGCTCGCACTATCCGAGCGGCACAATTAGCACCAAGTCGCATCCGACGTCGCCGGCCAAGTCCGGCCGGGTCTACGCCAGCGTTGCCGAGATGAAGCGCAAGGGCAAAGTAAGGATTACGCCGAAGAGGATATAAGCTGGAGATAATGGGCAATGGGATGGGCGTGTTTAACTGGTTGAAGGGAAAAGAAACCTAGAGAGCGCTTTGGAAAAGAAGACAATGTTGAAAAATAATTTATTTTAATTTTTGTTGTTGGTAAGAGAGTTGAGGCTGAAATTAGTGAAAAAGTTTTTTAATTTTTTGTTCGAAAAAATTTGAGAATAATCAAGTGATTATTTATTGAAGTTAATAGATTAAAAATATTGTAAACAGTTTTTTCAAACGCAGTTGTGATAAGTTTCTTTTCTTGACAATCTAACTTGCTGTTTAAAATGGGCTACTTTTTATGCATAATTGTTTTATTTTCCTTAAATCTATCTTTTAAAATTTATATTCTTACTGTGATAAATATCTTGCTGATGCTACATAGCTATTCGTACCCTATCCTTATATATCCAAAAGAGGTTCCAATGAATGTAGAAAGCATGACCTCTTTCTTTTCCGGTTAATGGTGGATATGTTTGCATGTTCTCTGTTGTAGTTAATTTTGAGGAAGTCAGATAATAATCGTAATGAAGATTTCAACGGATTACGCATCAAGGAGGACTACTTGTATTATTGAGCCACTACAACGATGTACATATTGTGGATGCACTTCTTAATTCATAAATTCATACTTGTCAAAAAATCAATTCTCTCATAAGTTTTTAAGGTTTTTCTTTATTCTTATTTTGTTTATTAAAGTTCTAAATATAGAAAAAATAAATACGCTGTAAATAGATTTGTCATTTAACTTCAGGTAATATGTATGTACTTAAGGTATTTCACTACATGTTATTATTTGTTCATTTTTTTATTCAAAACGTTAATTTTTCAAAATAATTAAATGAATTTACTTTACTTTATTTATATTTTCGATATTGATAAAAAATAACGTTTAATAGGCATTAAAGTATTTAATTTTTTAATAAAAAAGCTTACGAAATTTTGACTTGCATAAATTTATAAAGAATTGCATCCGATCGTACTTATTTACTAGCGTGCATGGCATATTTTGCATGAAGTTAAGCTGCCTATCCAGGTGATTACAGATCACTAATGAAACAGTTTTAACCACTTTATTTTGTTTTAATTATTTTTTTTCTAAATTATTTGAAATTTTTTATTTAGTTTCATTTCATTTAGTTTTATTTGTCGTGTTTTATAAAAATCATTTTTCATTTTAATTTGTTATGAAAATATTTAAGAATTCGAATTTAAGGGAAGATTTAATAATATATGAATCGTAAATTTCACTAAAATTATAAAAAACTTTCATTTTTATTTTGAGCCATAAAAAAATGTAACTAGCCATTAACTATTTTAAAATAAAACTATAGTCAAGAATTGTTACAAATTCTGCAGGTAATTTTAGAATGTTATAAAATATTTTGATCGTTTCCATGTTTATCGAACACTCTTATAACACTTTTAAAAAAAATATATAAATTTATTTATCACTGATAGCACTGCTAGCAATTTATCCACTATCCAGGGAACATAGGTAAATTTTTCACGAAATCCTAACTTTATTCATTATGTACATAGTAATGTGTTTGATCTTGGAATACTTTTATTGAATTCTTTCTTCTACCTACATTTTTTCAATTGTAATGTAGTTTAGAAAACGTATATTCTTAACAATCTCAAGATTCTTATCTTTAATTTGTTTTAAAATTATTAACATTTTTGCAAAATTTATTGTAGACTAATAAAAAGTTAACACTATCTATTCACTTTCATTAACATTCATTCAAATCTTTTATTCTAAAATAGGCAGTGACTAAATCTTTTACTTGAAGTAATTACTATAGCTGTGTACATAAAATCCAAGTCTTCCATCCCGAAATCCTTTACAAAGAACATGCTAAACGTCACGCAAGCACGCGATTACGCGAAAATTTTACATTTTTAATCTATAGTTAAATATGAATTTTCAAAAGTTATATTCCACATTTTTAAGCTATTTCGAATCTCTATTGAGACACTTTAAGAGGTTTAATTAACTATTTATATTATTTTTGATGTATCATAAAATGTGCCAAAGCTAATCTATAGAAAAATTAATAGCCTTGTCAAAGCACCTTTGATTTGATAGAATTATTTACAACAACTTGAAATAAAATTACTCAATTATTGTTTACGAAATTGAACACAGTAGAAAAGCTTCGACATAGCTATAATCGAAAATGTTAGATCTAGACAATCTTACTGTATACAAATAATTTCTAAATATTAAATTTCTGAGATTCTAAAAAATATAACTATTCACACAGTTATACACAAAGAATTTTTTTACAATTCACTGATGATTCATATTTAGCTGCTAATACAGACGCAACATAACGCATTCTACAAATCGCTGAACCTCTATTATTAAACATCCCTGGTGAAAAGAATAGGTCAGAAAATTCTGAAGAATTGATTATATTTAGAAATTTTGCTAGAAATTATCGTATTTATATACGAAAATATATAAGAAATTGATGTCAAATTGGAACACTAACTTTATAAAGTGCAATAATTTCCCATCAAATCTTGACTTTTTACACAATAATTTTCTTCAAAATCAACTCAAACGCTCACGGCAAATCCTGACAATATTCCTCACCACGGATGCCAAACAAAACCAACACACCGGCAAACCCCGTCTCCACATCGCGAGCCACCCCCGCAGCCCTTCATCCATCCATCTAACATATCACTCTCTCATAATACTTGCAGTCCTCTCGAGTACGCTTCTTCGGCGGCCTCGGCGGCGGCTCGGATCTGCATCGCGACTTCCACAGTACTCCAGATCTGAACATCCAGGCAGCCCAGGCGGGTCAGGGTCAGGGCTCGGCGCTCGCACCCAAGGGCCACCGCAGCCAAGAGGACGTGAACGCGCTCCAGGGTAGGAACGGCCTGCCACCGCCGAATCATCCGCCCCCGCCGCCGCCAGTCGGTCAAGTGGTCAAGGTTAACGTGGGGGCTCCCGTGCCGGATGTAGTCACGCCCGCTTCGGTTTACGATAATATGGCCCACATACAGCAGGTTAAAGGTGAGGCTGCTGTATAGAAGTTTGTTTTATTTTTTTTATATAAAAAGAAAAAAATACGTTAACTATTTTTGTAATAGGGATAAGTCGATCGATTTACTAATTGGTGACTGTTTAGATAATACTAATTTTGTTGCTAAGAGTCATTACTTAACGTAAAAATTTATACAAAGCCTGAAAAAATTTTGTTTGTAACCAAGCTGAATATATTGTGGTGCTTGTTTATTTATCATGCTGATGTGGGTCAAGGTGATTGTCAATTTTAAATTAGTCAACCCTCGAATTAGAGCTTGTAGACTGTAATTAACCTTTTAGTGGCTTTATTAAAAGCACTATATCGAGCTACTCCGACCTTCAGGTCGGGCAGAAATTAATAATACCGCGTATGAGATATTTTGGTAACAACATGCTTGATAAAATTGTCACTTTACACTTGACCTCACGAGCCCTTGTTTATAAAATCACCGGAAGAACGTAGATGCTTAAAATAAAATTAAACGAGACGTTGTTACAACCAAACTCATCCAGCTATAAACAGGCTCTCAATACAGCTATAAACAGCAACTCATCTAGCTATAACACTCGCAATCCATCTATCTCAATTCTTTTTTTCAATAATAAAACTAGCTCATAAGCAAATCAATCCAAGTCTTTACAACAATCCTAAAAGAAAAAAAGAACAATCCTAATCCCTTATATCCACCAATTGCAGAGCTTGCTGCCGCCACAGCCGAAAGTAACTACGGAATAATGTCGAGCTTCCGGCCGAGCAACAGCGCCAAGCTTTACGCTTCGCCCGAGGACATGAAAAGCGTGGGTTATCGTTCTCTTAGCCTACCCAGCCACACGACGCGCGCCCAGCTCCGCAAGTCCCATAGTCTGCGCACGCCCAACGGCTCTGCAACCGGCGCAGCCGCGGGCGTCAGCGCCGCTAGCTTCAAGTCCGGCGCGGCTGGTCAACTGGCTAACGGCGGACCTAATGCCGTAGGGGCTTCGGTTAACGGATCAACGTCCAGTGGGCCTGGCGGTGGTAACAATCAGTACGCGCAGCCACTGAAGAACGGCAGGAGTCATAGTACAGCGGGTATCATCAGGGAGAGGAAGAAGAAATCGAGCATGACGACCAGCTCGTCGGCCTCGAATCTATCGTGTGCAGGTGGGTGCGGAGGATTTGATTTTGCAAGCTCGCGCAGTAGTTTGATGAGAATGGAAAATGTATTCTGTGAAGAGAGACGGGGGTTCTGAACAGGACGGAGTTTCTCATCGTTTTGGTTTGAATTGTTTACCGGGAGGTGATTGATTAAAATACGCTTTTTCAAATATGTTTTAAGACAGAAATCAAAATTTTGTACTAAAAAATTTACATGTACACGAAAAATTGTATTGTAAACTTGGAGGCGAGATGAAAAATATGTGGATTAATAAACAAGAGCCTCTTGTTTGAGTTTATAAAAGTATGCTAAAAGAAAAAGAAAACTGATGAGTTCGCCTGTTTTTTTTCGATTTACTTTGTGCTATTTATTATTTCAACGTAAATTTGTACTCGTTTACTATTATTTGCAAAGCAAAAAATCCTCTACAGCAAAAAAATTAATAAAAAATCTATTTACTTTCCAGTTGGCAACAATCCAAGTACCGGGGGTAACGCACCGCCAATCCCCGAGCCTGACTATAGTCTCTCTGAATCGGATAACGATGAGGACTTGACGGATGAGGGCGACGAGTCCGAGATTGCCAAGGAGCTGGAAAAGGCGGCGCAACGCGAAAAGCTCGAAGCCGCGCGCGAAACGTCCGGCAATTCCAACGCGTCAGCAGGTAGCGGCAGCAGCAGCAGCTCATCGGGCTCGGGCTCACTGCCTCATTCGTTCAGCGTTGAGGAGATCCAGAATGTGAGAAAACAGCTTAAGGTATATAAGAATATTTCGATATATTCGATATAATAATAATTACATAGCTTTATGGAATGACTTTGTGAAAATGAAATACGCCTGTTCTATAGACTCAACAGTCCCTCGTGGAGGACGGCGACAACAGTTCCAGCGGTGTGAGCTCAGATCAAGACGTGCCGGTGGGCCCTCCTACGGGTTTTGACGATACGCAAGCCCGCAATAACGAAGCCAATCTTCATCAGCAGCACGTGCATCATCAAGGTTAGCAGTTGAATTTCAATTAAAAATATTTGTCGATTGAAAAGTAGCATTTAGACTGAATTGCGTTAAATATTATAAATGTGTAACATATAACATATTGTTAAGGTCACGCCGAAAAAGAGAGCAACAACGTCGTACACGCAACGGGATGTCCCCAGAAGAGGCCTGGCTACGGCGGCAGTGGTTTGCTCACGAGGCATGCCGTGAGTCTTGCTCAGCTTCCGCCTCCTCTCGAGGCCGACGCCGAGGAGCAAGGCAATGACCTCTTCGTGCCGCCTCCGCCTGAGTTCAACGCTGACGGCACACCGGCCAACGCAACGGCAGCCGACGAGCTCGTCTTCGCGCCGCCACCGCAGTTTTGCGATAACGGCAAGCCCTTACAGCCCCAGCAGCAGAAGGTCAAGATAATCGGAGCGATACCTAAGGCCGCGAGCAACAACAATCAGGTCAAGCCGCCGAGCGGTAGGCTACACAGTCAGTGAGAGCAGGATCTAGTAGCCACGAGGCTGGATTTTTAAAGGGGATGATTTAGGGTTGGAAGCTCGGATAAGGTTTGATTTAAGCTGGAGGTTAAGTATATGCTCTTCTGGAATTTTTTAATGAAGTTATTTGATACAAGTTGACTTGATTGAACTGCACACTTTTACTAAATGTCGATGGAAATCATGGAATTTTTCAGATTATTTGTATAATTTCTGTCTTTGGATAAAAGACAGATTTTAAAGATTTATACAATGTCAACATGAGAGCATCTTAAAACCTCTTATAATCTCCAGTTTTTTAATCAACCCATTTATATATTTCCGAGATTGCAAAAATGAAAACCCGAAGCTGTAAATCAAAATGAAACGATAAATTATTTAATTAGTTATGTGAAGTTAAGTTCTTTATTTAGTTCATTGAAAATCTTTGTTAGTGAAAAAACGAAACATAACAATAAATTATTATATAATTTTTACAGAAAAATGTGGGATATACTTTTATCCTGAATTGATCTTATAAGTTGTTGATTATCGAGACGGTAGTTTCTATTATTTATTCATTGTGTTTCATCATTTTTTTGTATTATAAATTAATATTACATAGTAATTAAAAAAATGATTTATATTTTTTGTGCCAGACACTTTATAATTTAATTTTAGAAAATTTTACCGCTAATATGGAAAGTTTTTTCCATATATGAAATTTCTGTAAATATTTTCTTGTTATAGTGATTGTTAACTTGTAAAGAAGCACTTAAATTTATGGAAGAATAATTACTATTTAAATAATGTACAAAAATACTACTGCTTTTTTATTTGATTTATGTTACAAGTAAAGTCTATTTACTTTCACAGTATTGTTTCAGTACCTAATATTGATTAAAAGTAACAATTATTTCTTAAATCTGTTTAAAAGATTCATTACGTTTCGTTTCGATTTGCAGTTGCAAAGAATGAAAGAGACTTGTGCCGACGTCAAAAAATCCAATAAAATCGTTCAATTAAATATAGTACACTGTTGCTCTTAATGCACACCATAATTCAAAAAAGATATGCCTGTCTTATTAAAAAAAAAATAATAAAAAATATGACCATTAGTCCTAGTCCTGCATAAACTGAGTGAAATTGTCATTGACAAAACTTTATTAACAGAAGCAAAAACATTTGTACGCGTATTTTTTGAAGATTTTTTCACTATGATGTTTTATCACTATTTATAATTGAATAATTATTAAAGATAGTCAACAAATCTTCAAGAAATAGTTAAATAAATTATTCGTGTTTTTGTTGAAGTCGATAAGCGTAGTTGTTGTATGTACCTTTTTCTCAGGATATAGTAGGTATTTGAGATAAACTATTATTACAAGAGGCATTTCGCGCGAGTTTTTACTTGTGGAACCTATAGTAAGTAAGTACGAATCGAGCTCCGTAAATTTCATGTTTAGCACCAAACAAATTCGTGAAAGGATCGATTCTACATTTATGAATAATCATCGTTTTTTACCGTAATTATACTCAAGTGAACAACTCTACAAAATAAGAACATTTTATTTCATTTGATGACCAAATCAGCATCCGTCTTTGCTATTGCTGATGCAAAGTTTAATATTATAAGTCATGTGGAGATATTTTTTTTATTTTTTTTTAACATACAAGTTGCAACTGCCAACTGGTATTAACAAAACTAATGTGAATTTTTTACGCGTTAAAGCGAATTTTAAATAAGCTCAAAAATTATTGAAAGCTTGGAATAAGGTAACAATTTTTAAGTACCAATTGTAGAATCGAACCCACGTAGGTGCACGTAATGTCGAAAAAATGGAATGGAAGAATTTTATTATCGCGATTGCAAGCGGCCTAACGAGGCACGCATTTTTTCCGAGTAGGAGACAAGACAGATAAAAAGATAATTAATGTGTGCGCGCGGCGTTGAATTCTGAGTATCGTGTAATAACCTTTGATAATTCTAAGTCGGATACGAGGTGTGGAGGCGTAAACCAAGAAAACAAAAAGAAGCTATGGTGTATGCGTGAAATGAAAAACGAAGTATATGTGCGAGGCGCGACGCGATGTTTGTTTTTTCATACGATTTCTATTTATGGCGTGTGTTTAATACTTTTTCAATGGAGAATATAAAAAAAGTCGAGAAAAAATAGTAATTGTAATAAAATAACGATGCGCTGACAGCGGCGCCATTGTATCTCCTAAATGTGTAATTTTCACACTGGATTATTAAAAGACATTAAAAAAGTTAGTAAATAATAAAAAGTAGTTGAAACAACGAAACTCGGATTTACACCTTGTAGTGCGTGAAGCAAACTATTGCCTCCGACACATATATTTACGTAGTGAAAGAAAACTTTTTAGATGATAAATATTAATCAATCATGAAATAAGCAACAGAAATGAATACAATGTAATACGCATACTTTCCATTTTTTTATCCAAATAGTCCGTGTCATCCACATTCGACGCAGTTTTTAGCCTAAGTACGATTTGTAAACTTGATGAGAAAATTTTGATATAGTCATTAGAGAATAGCAAAATTTGCATTTATTAAGGTTCTAACTATAAAACTTGTTCTTATAAATAATAACTTAGTTTTTGTGTTATTAATAACTACTCAAGTATTTGATAAAAAATTTTTTTCTCAGATGTGATTCTATTTAAATTTATTGAGTTTTATATTGATAAGTATTCTCTATTGATTATAGATTAATTTTCTTATCGAGTAAAATCCAAAAAAAATTTATTCAGAGCTTTCTTTAAAAAGGGGACTAGTAAAAGTGTTAATAATCGAGCACTCATCTTTTTAATTTACGTAACTAGTTTTATTTTTAATCAAATAATAAAAGGAAAAGAAAAGGATGATGTGTGTAAAGCTAATACGGCATCGGTGTCGAAGAAAAAAAAAGTAGTGGTAGAATTTAATATGCAAATTTGGTCTCATATAATGCGAGGATCCTCGACCGTAAGATTTTTATTGTGTATATTATTATTATTATTATAACTTTTATTATTGATACTATTATTATAATTATTAACGAGAGATATATTATGTACACATGTATAATTTAGTTCTTCCTTGCGCGTTAATAGACAATTAAAAAAAAACGCGATTATTCGAGCGCCTAAAATAATTGTGTATACCGCCAAGAAGTTACTCACAAAGTCATTAGGATTCATTCTTTTAGTTCATAATGTGTCAAAGTAAGATGTAAAACGCGGACGTTTATAAGAAAGGCGGGAAATCCGTTCTATCGATAATCGAATTATAGACATCATTAATAAAAGGTGGAAAATGATAAGAATACATGTAGCGCGCGGCATCGAATGCGACATGCCTATTTAAAGAGAAGAATGCTATATAAATATAAATATTATCAATTATCTTTACTTGGTTCTGTAAGATAAGTCGTATACGAGAAAAACCTTGTCCTTTTTTCTTTTCCTTTTGCGTCGAAAGAAAAGAAGATTGTAGGGAGAGCGAACGATCAACAAAATATTTTACCAGCATGTAATTTGCGTTTTTAGTTTATTTCCTCCGAATCGCTCGAATTTCCCCCTTCCTCTGCTCTTTGTCGAGCGATATATAGAGTTGTAAGAGAAGGAGGCGGAGGCGTGTAATAATATCATTTCTTGTTGTATATATAAGATAATAAATGTAATCTTCCTTTATTCGAGCATAGGTCCTTCGTGCAATTGAAAACATAGAAAAGGTAAACGCCAGATGCCAGTTTCACACAGATGTGAACGATCGTGGCGATGCTATATTATATTGTATATATTAAATAACATTACTATATGTTAACAAAGAATTACAATGGTGATTAATTTTATGTTTATATACTTACTATTATTATCATTATTATTATATTATTATTACTATTAATTATTATTGTCAACACTATTATCAGTATCGATATCGATCATGGAAGTAGCGTTTAAGAAGAGCTCCGAGCAAAAAAAGAATTTCTCGCGACTCTCTTTGGAAAGGAAAGCAAAAATTGTTTTTACTTTGTCGCTATCGATTGATCGGAGAACGCGCGAAACATAGTATTATAGTAAGTGGAATGGATGAATGTCGACGATTAAAAAAGTTGGAGGGAGGGAAAGTAAGCAGCAGCGATATCTTGATGTTTCCTTTCTGTAGCAAGTCAATTTCGTGAAATTTTAGGCAAATCCTTTATTTACATATTTTTAAGTAGCCAAATTAGTTGTGTAATGTATCATTTTTAAATTCTTTATTTTCGTTTTTTTGTTTTAATAGATTATTATTAATTAATTTTTTGAAAATTCATTTCTTGAAAGATTTCAGACAAGTTTATTATTTTTATTATTGTTAATTGTTTAATAAAAATTCTGTGTCTGCACCATTTTACGAAATTGTACTTGCAATTAGCGGATCTGCGCTATGTAATCTAGATCTGCTTGTGTTTTATTCGTCCCCGCGATGCTCGAAAAGTAAAGCTAAAAGTAAATCGAATAAATGTCAAAATCCGTGACTTTTCGAGCTCTGCTGATTCTTTATGGCCTTTTGCGTTCCAATCGATCCGTCAGTACAATTTTACCAGCCAGTTTATATGAAAGAAAAAATGAGAACAATGTATGTATAGCGTAACGCGCGTATACGTATGTTGAGCGAGCGTATATTATTACATGTAATAAAGAATATTATATAAATTATACGAAGAAACAAGAAAAAAAGTGAAATATATTGAATTTAAAGTATTTTAAAGTCTCAGAATTTAACAAAAATCAATATACCTTCGCATCTATCAGTGATGATATTTACGTTCGAGGTATGAAATACATTCGGATTTACAAATATTATAACAAACAATATGAGTAATGAAATAAAAAAATTGAATATTTTCAGTCTGTTGCTTTTCCGTCTTGCGCTCGAGTAGCGCGAGATGAGCTTGATTGAAAAGAAAAAAAAGAAAGAAAGGGCTAATCCTCGACGGACGATATTTTATAGTTAAAGACATTCCTGCCAAAACGTAGTGTAATATATATGCGATGAATATCCAAATTTATCGGAGTGTTGATGGAAGAAAGTAATGGAATTAGAGAGAATTGATGAACGAGAGAAAAGTGAGAGGAGTGCGTGCGTAACGTATTTAACAATTAAAGAAAATAAAAAAAAGATAAACAGCACCGTTAATATCCATCTTTAACTGTTTCGATATTATTTTTATTGTATACGTTCAACGGTTCCATTTACATACAATGTACAATTGACACACACGCAATGTACTCGACAGTTTAGTAGCTCTGTATCTTCGATATTGCGAAAAAAGTCTAAAATTTAAAAGTATGCTGTTTCGTGATTTCAAACTGACCCTGATCTATTTTTATTCATTTATTTATTTCTAAATAATTTTTTTTTCTAAACAGTTTAAAATATCTTTAAATTTATATCTACAGCTTGTTTTTTTTTCTTTGAAATTTTAAAATCATATTTATATTTGCATTAAATGATTGTTGAAGTCTTTGAGTATACCATTTAAGTTGTTATTTAAAAGAAAAATTGAATATAACGAAGATATGAATTATTCTAGATCTAAATTTATGATTCTTATTTATTTATATATTCATTTTTTTTACTATATTGACGGATTAAGCTCTTTTATAATATTACAGTAATCTAAAAAGAGATATTCATGATAAAAAATTTTTATTTAGAATTAATCATATATCATTATCGATTAGCATTTTTTGTCGGCTGTGAGGAAAAAGGTTCTAACTCGATCTAGCGCTAAAAACAGTAATTAATCGGTCGAACGCTAAAAAGGTAACTATTCAAGGGCTAGGAACTTGGGCGTAGGCCTAGGCCAGGCTCCTAGCTCTTGAATAGTAACCTTTCTTAGCGCTCAATCAAGTAGCTACTTTTCTTAGCACCTCAATCGACTTATGACATTTCTTAGCGCTCACCCGACTTATTACTGTTTTTAACGCTAGATCGTGTAAGAACCTTTTTCCTCTCAGTCGATGTTTTGCCAACTAACAGTATTACCATCTACCAGCAATCAGTAAACTTGGATCTTTAAATTCAGTATTTTTTTTGCTCTTTTATAATATTAAATATAGTCATTTAAACTTCAATAACAAAATAAGTATTTTTGGTTTATTTACTGTAAATATTTTTATATTTTTTTTCAATTTGCTCCAAAAATCATGTGACCGTAACAATGTTACGTAATAATGACCGTCAATTTAATTATTTTGAATTTTGTGACGTAAAGTGACGAGTTCTTGTATCTCTCGCATTGCTAAACTTCGATTGAGGGATATTTTTTATTCAACGTTAAATCGTGTAAATAACAACAAAGCCAAAATGAATTCTATTAGGATTATGCTGCAGAGGAATGCACATCAGCTGCGTCAGTTTCACAAGTGGTAAGCCTAAAATCAGTACTTTATTAAGTATCAATGTCACAAATGAGGTTATATAACCTCACTTTTCTACTTGCGGCTTTTGCAAAATCTATTTATTTCATATTGGTTAGTTGATTAATTGATTTTATTTAAAAAATTTCAATTTTTGTATTTCTTAGTAATACATTTATTTGTATACACTGACTTTTTCTGTCATTTCATATAAACTTGGATATTATTTCATGTAAACACTAAATTTACTATTTTTTAATTTAGTATTATTATTTTTCTAAAACAGAGCTTCGTATGTAAAGCTTAATTTAAAAAATAATTCCTGTGCTTTTATTTTTGGCTATAAAAAAGTTATTTTTGATCATTCACCAGTATTACACACAATCAAGAAGCAGCGGTTGCAGCTGCAGCGGAGAAACTGACTATTCCTGTTCCAGAAGGAGTTGAAAAACCAGTCAGTCCAAAAATTGATAAAATAGCTAAAGAAATCACTGCTCTCAATCTTATAGAAGTGGCAGAACTTAGTGACTTATTAAAGAAACGACTTAATTTGCCTGATGCTCCAGTAATGCCTGCTGGAGGTTTCATGGCAGCTCCAAAAGTAGAGGTAAATAGTTTGTATATTAAAAAAATGTTATTAATACTATAGTGTGCAATAATTTAAATAAATAATATTAATTAAATTACAAAATTTTTCTGATGAATTAGATGTATTAAAAATGTTGCACAAATACTTGCTTTTCATTTATTATATTATTATTATTTAATTTTACTTAAAATTATTGCTTTTAGGATGAAGAGGAGGCAGCACCGAAAGCAGTCAAAACCTCATTTAATGTTACACTAACAAAGTTTGATGATAAACAGAAAGTGGCAATAATCAAAGAAATAAAGAACCTGATACCTGGAACAAATTTGGTACAAGCCAAAAAGATTGTAGAAAGTCTGCCTCAGCTTGTAAAGGGTGATATCACAAAAGATGAAGCAGAAAAATTAAAAGAAGCCTTATCCAAAGTGGGAGGAGAAGTTAATATTGACTAAATTGTACACATAGTTAATAAATTTATATTATAGACTAACTGTAATGTTGTGTACTATAATGTACCTGCATTTAGAGAACAAGAAACAGATATTGATTGATTTTTTATCTTAATTTGTTACTGAAAATAAACATTTATTAAAAAAAAAATATATTGATTTTTCTTACTAGAGATTAAATATTTATATATTTACTTATATAGTTTTGCTTATACATAGAACATAAGCATTCTGTAATCATTAAGAGAAAATAAAATTTTATAAACAATTGTTAGACAACATTAAACAAAATTTAAAAAATTCTTTTTCTAAATTAAATTTTCTAAATCAAAACTTTCTAAATTATTATAAAAAAATCTTTCAACTAACAAAAGAAATTTTAACTATAACAATCAAATTACAAACCAGGACAAGTATATACCTGCATATCCTCACAATCATTGAATCATCACGATCATCACAAGCATAAGTAAAAAGAACCAATGAAAAGCGCCGTCTCCCGGCCGGAGCTCCAATCAACATTTCGTGCGCGCCTCTCGTCCCCAACACTATACCTACATATCTCACTGCGGCCACGAGCCTATCTGGCGAATAAAAACGCTCCTGCACGAACGCTCGCCGCATCACCACAGCTCCTACTACACTGCAGCAGTGCTGCTGTGGCTTAGTCTGCGAGAGAGTGCCACGATGGCCGAAGAGCCTGGCACAGGTAGCGATAAGCCCGCGATGGATACGGTTCCAGTTCAGAACAACGTCGTCCCCGAGGTTTGTATATGAAATTTCACGTTTTTTATTCTTGCCTCTGCGATGGGCTGTGCCCTTTGCAAGAAGGGAATATACTATAAGTGCAGAGTGGGGAATTCCGAAAGTGAAGGCGCGGGCGTAAACAAAAAACAGCCGTCGTTAGAGACAAGAGGCGTACACGCACGCATGTATGTACACAGTGGGTAACGATTGGAAATTGTTTTGACAGGTCGTCGTCGGCGCCGGGACTCCTGCAGCGGCTGTACCTTCGGTAAGGGACTGGTGTGGTGGTGTTGCAAGGTTTTGTGTTTGTTAAGGAATCAATTGTCTGGGAAGGATTGTAGAATTGAGTTTTTAATATCGTTTTTATATATTGTAGCTTTGTATGAATTGAATAATAGTTTTTATCATTTTTTTTTATGCGATTAATTTCAACTTTGGTTTATACGTTAGTCACGCAGTTTAGCTTTTATTTATATAGAACAATTCTTCAATTAACCCGATGTCTCAGGTATTGATCTCAATAAATACAAGACTTTTAAAATGCTGCAATTACAATTAAGCTCAACTACATTCAATAAAACATGATCTTATCAGAGTCCAACAGAGAATGAAGTAAGCACAATGAAGTTACAAGCATCTCAGGTCATCTCTAGGCTTGAAGAGGCAGTTGAAAAGGGAACAGAGTCTGAAGGTACAACATGGAGCAATTCTTCTGGTTTTTTGTCACATCCCAAGGCAGCCGAAGATATTTTTTCACTGATACAGGTAAAGTTTAAAAGTACACATATTAAGAGCAATAACTTATTCTTTTTCAATTAAAAAACTTCTAGAAAATTTTTGTTATTATTAGTATTATTATTAATTGATTGTTAAAATAAAAATAAGCAAAACGTTTCTCATTAATAGAATAACTTTCTTAATTTAATTCAACTAAGATGCCGTGAAAACATTTCATGCTCATTTAGTGTTGCCTAGTCAGGAAGTGAAAGAGATAAGATTGTACAAGCTTTAAATTAGTTTTTTGAAAGATTAAATTTATCTACATTACTCTGTGTGTTGTGTTCTGATTTAATTAAAACGTGTATTAAATTAAATTTTCCTTTCATGCAGGATCTGATAGTGTATGAAGATTCTCCTCAAGTTACTGAAGATGGAAAAACTGAACAAAATCAAATAACAAGCCTGCCACCACTTACAGATGTAGCCAAGTTAGCTTTAATTTCTCATTCTGTGTCAGCTTATGCGATGTCACTACCTAGATCCCATGCTCAAAGGTTAGCTGGTCGCTTAGCAGCTGATACTACAAGATGGCTTAGTCACATCTTTCGATTTGTTGATTGTGCCTCATCTTTCCATGAAGATCCACTTGAAGGACTAGTTAGAGTTACTCGATTGGCATTGCACAGAAAATATCCTAGATATGTAGATGAAGGTTTTACTGCATTAGCAAGTTCACCTCCATTAATTTACAGTTCAGTTGCTGCACCACTTGGCCTGGTTCAGCATTTGTGTAAACAGGTGAGTGTCAACATTTAATTCTGCATCAATGAGTGTATTTTAATTATAATGATGTAGATAAGCATTATCATGTTTAAGATCTATGTATGTAAGATTTTTTACTGTGATTTTTTTTTACATTGCTTTAAATTTTATGTATAATATATTTTTTTACTTGCCTTTTGAGGTATGGTTGCACTTTAATAGGTGCTACTTGATAATGTTTCAATTATAAGTAAATATTATAATAAATTAAAAATGTATTTCAATTTAATTTATCAATGAAATTCTTTATTGAATGATTAATAAATTAATTATTTAATTTCAGTTATCTTTACCATTGCATTGTATAAGACCCATTCCACACAATACAATGTTTGGTTCTCGACATAGTATGGATATTTCAGCATTAGAAAGACGTTTAGCTGAAGATTCTCAATCCAATTCAGTAACTCCTCTTCTACTATTGGCTGAAGCAGGTTCAGTGCTTACTGGGCACTGTGACAATATAAGTAGGCTGCGTGAAATATGTGATAAATATAATGTTTGGCTACATTTACGGGGTGACTCTTTAGCAGCCTTAGTATTAAATAATACGTCAAAAGATCTGGTAAGAATGTAAACAAGATGAATTTGCGTTTGAATATATCATTTTATGTATATAATTAATTATTTATTTTTAATTTTAGTCATCAAAGATTGCAGATAGTATTACATTGCCTCTTGGAATTTGGCTAGGCATACCTTCTTTGCCAGTAGTTGTATCCTTTTAATATATTTGAAATATTTTGAAATTTAATTAAATTGCTTGTTTTCATTTATTATTAACTAAATTTTTCAATGAATTTATAAAATTAAAAACACGAAACGAATATTAAGTGCTGAGAAACAATTTCACTATAGAAAACGTTTCAAACGAGCTGTTTCATTTACGTAATACAATACAGAAACTTAATGACCATTATTACATTCATCAGCACACAAAAATGTTAGTACGAATTCTAAAAATAGAACGAGGAAATATCGTTTTATGCTAACTCGGTCAGCGCAGGAGAATTCAAAATACTCTCCGTGCGCGCGCGTTTACACCGCCGTGCGCACGCGTTTACATCTCCGTACGCGCACGTTCCTGCTATTTATATTCCTTAACATGGTCCTTTTCTGCTATGAATAGACGTTGTACAGATTAACAGATACGAGAGGTTCACGTCCGACTTCCAGGGACACGACCCTGTCGTTAATATCTGGTTTGATGGCTGACTCGCTGTCCAGGCGGTTGCCGACTCTCCCACTCTGGACGGCGCTGCAGGCCCTCGGCCGCGATGGCATCGTCAACCGGTTCAAGCAATGCTTCTTAGTTGTCGAGGAGCTGTATAGTAAAATTAAGAAATTCAATTGCATCAGATTACTGGTAAGTAAGCCGGCGGACCGTCGCTCAACGCGGGCTTAACGACGCAGGTGGACGTAGAATTTAAAATTCGAGCACAGACGAGTTTTTTTTGGTTTATTTTTATTCGATTACACGTGCGCGAACTCTAGAGAGTTCGCTGTCGGACGAGTTTCGCAGATGTTTCGTTAGAATTAATGCCAAAAACAGGCTAGTAAATCAATAAAGTGGTACAATGCTTTAGTAGATAATTTACAATTTTAATCAATAGCAATTTTTGTAAATTTTAAATAGTTTTATTTAAATTTTTCACATTTTCTTTCTAGAAAATTAAAGGTGTTACATTGTTTAAGTAAATAGTAAAGAAAAAATCAAATTCTTTTGAGAAAATTTAATTTCAAGAAATTAGCATAGCTCGTTTTATTCTATTCCGTTCAAATCATAACAATTCCCTCTTTAAACAAGTTAGGCTTGTACATCATCCGACGTAAATTGAAACCATTGTCATAAGGAAAAAACGTGATTTTATTACAAACCTTGTTGCAGGTTTATATCTCTCTAAATTAATACGCTTTTTGACACAGTATCTTTTTCAAGTATTTTATTTAATAAAATTATTTTTTATTTATCTGTATAAACTAATAGGAAAATATTTACTAAATGTAGATCATGTTAAGTGTAGCGTGCCTTATCGACACTAGCATTAGCTGTGGCAATGTCACCTATGCAATAAAACTTAATCTTATCACACCATTAAAATCAGCAATATTTTTTAATTAACACGATACCCAAACTCTTTTAAAATCTCTTGCAACAAATGTCTACTTTTTTCGGCAGAGCCAAGAACCCGGTGGCGAAACGGGTGCATTTACGATGAACGAGATCCTGACGAACCCGCTCAATGGGCCCCAGCTGCTGGAGGTGGTTGCGAGCGCCCTGGTCTTTCAGTTTGTGCCGCCTGAATGGGATGGCCAGGAAATGCAGCGTGTGCCCGCTTACTATGACAAGCTCAACTCCTGGCTGGGTCAGATCTTACAGCGCGACATCGATAACATCGAAATCGAGCTCTGCGAGATCGAACAGTATGGCATTGCTATCAGAATCTGCCCGCTCGAGAGCGCCGAGAGCCCGCCGGGCAGCGAGGACATCGACAATGTTATCGCCTGCCTGGAGCAGCAAATCGTAAGTTCGATTTTTATACTTATTTTTTCATTGCTTGTATTGTTTTTTGTTTAATTTATTAATTTTTAATTTAATTTTAGGAAATCCTGGTGGCAACAGTACAGCACAAGGAAACATTCGTCAAATTGGTCACGGAAAATGATTCGTTGCATTTAGTTGAGATGCCAGGCTGGGCCGGATTAGGCGGTGTCAGGTACGCTCCGCCGACTTGGGTTAACGTAATGACGGATCAGGCTAAAGAGGAACTAAACAATTTGAATACGCAATTAGTTGAAACTCTGCGTAGCACCGACGCTGCATTTTCGCTTGGCGAAGGCGCAGATGGCTTGGTTTGCGTAAGGTTTGGGATGGTTACGCATTATACAGGTGCGTTTCGAAAAATATTTTTAAACATTTTTCTTAATTGAATTACGTTGTCAATTGATTTATTTTTATTTCATATTTTTATCAATATTAATTTTCATAATTTTTAGAATTTACAATTTTTCGAATTATTTTAAAATAAAATATTTATTTATACAGATGTAGCAGAATTACTATCACTTGTTCTTCAAGTGGGTCAAGAAGTGGAAGCGAGCTCCAAATTGTTAGATACAATGTCGGAGGTCGTGAAACGCGGTATAGAAGCTGCACAAACGGACCTTGAGCGAGAAAACGCTGAAAAATTATGGCAAGAGGGAATACTTCGTCACGTCCCCGTTGTCGGAACTTTTGTCAATTGGTGGAGTCCGCCCTCAAAAGAGAGTGGAGTTAGAGGGCGTAGCTTAAATCTACAAGCGGGTAAGAATATAGTTATAGATCATAGTTTTATTTACAATTTTATTTTGCTTATTTTCCTTTTAAAAATTTTATGCACAATATAGTCCATATGCACTTTATGTTTGGCTAATATATTTATAATAAAACAAATATTTTAACATTTATACTTTTAAGAAACAAACACGTTACATTTTTTTATAATTTTAGAAGTAATACTTGAGCAATAGTATAAGAAGTGGGGGAGGGTGGGCGAGGACACACTATTAGTATTTTTATTTTATTTCTGCCTTAGAAACTTAGATTTATCCTTGACAATAATTATATATATCAACAACGCTACGTCTTACTTAAAGAATATCAAATATTACCTAATACTGCTATTAAATAGTTCATTATGTATAATTGAATTTCAAACTGCGTGTGTCAACTAGCCCCGCTCTTCTCTACTAAACATTCATAAACAGGAAATTTCATTGCTTATAAAGCCGTTGCACCCACTGGTTTTGGTTAAACATCATTTTAATATATTAATTAATATTTTACTTTCAAGCATATCGACATAATTTTACATCTCGTACGACAATAGTCTAAATACAGAAGAGCTTTTACTTTTTATTTTTATATTGTTTAAAATTAAAATCTGCAAAAAATAAAAATTTGCTTATCATTATTTATTGTCTTTTTACTTTCTGATATTTTTTATTTTTATTAGGAGTAAACATTTTTGAGCCGAAAAGGACGGATTTCGCAAAACTAGTTTAAGTAGTTTTGTTTATCGTATTTGCAGCCCTGGATGCAGTGATTTGTGAAGTATATTCTATAAAATTTTTACAATTTAGACCATTTTTACGAGATATAGAATTGAATTCAATAGAAATTTTAGGAAGTTACAATATATATTTAGCTTTAACCGACATGTTACTCAGGATGTCCAGCTTTATTCACTTATGACTGTTTCAATGAAAATTAAACTGCCATAATTTTTTTGGAGAGTTAAATAACAAGTAGGATTGACGTTCCCCTTTAATAGTTTTGTTTTTCAATTGAATTTGAATCCCTAATTTAAAATGATATATCCTTTTGCATTTGCAGTTCCAAAACATTTTCAATAATGGAGTAAAAGTAAAGTCTTTTTAGAAATAAATAATAAAATAATTTACTTTCATTAAAAAAAATTAAAAATAATATTTATTTAAATTGAAATTCGTAAAAATATATATCATTCGATTACACATACATATTTTATTATATATTTAATAAACTTGTCCTTTATTAATTCGAAAACATTAAAACTAGAGAAAAACAATTTGGTGTTACAGGTGTCGTTGAGAGTACAGAAAACATCTACAAGTATCACATGCAATTGCAGCCGAACTCAACGACGAGCAACGGCTCGGGTGCGCGAACGCCGCCCCAGCCACTTGTTCAGACACCGGTTGGCGCGGGCAGCCAGAGTCACAGCCGATCTTCGAGCCATTCCAGTCTGCAGAGCGGAAAGAATCTGCAGAGCACGACGACAAGCAGCGCAATACCGGCGCCCGTTAAGGAGAAGCCATGTGAGCTCAAGTCGTAGTGAATTTTATTGATAATTCATATTTTTAAGAGCAAAGGAGACAGGAAAAAATGTACTTGTTAAATTATTTATATATATATGTCCGGCGATTTCTCGAGCTTCAGACGTGAAAGAAAAAATTCCTAGCGAGCAATTTAACTGCTGTCCAATTAACGATATATAAATTGTAAGATATTTTTAGTTCCTTATTTTGTTTTTATTATAGGGATGATTAAGCTTCATCAAATCATTGTTTTATTGTGGAATATTTAAACATGTGCATGGAAAGTCTATAGTAGAAATGATGACCTTTAACTTGGACGAATTAGTAGTTAAATGTGGAGAATCGGAAATGTTTCGCTACACATTTTGATAAACTTCTTTTTTAAATTTTTCGATGTATAAATCTTTTTATTTAAGTGTCGTCATAAAAGAATTGATTAGTTCATAAAGTCAAGGCTTATGTACTTATCAATTTGCTTGTAAATAACAATCTGATAATAAGAGGATATTCTTTGTAAAAGAAATTCCATAAATCTTTCATATATTTCACTTAGCTATTCAACTTTTAATTATGAATTAATTAATTTGTTAGCACAAATTCATTTTCTGTATAATAGATTAAAAGTGATATAAAATCGACAGAATAATTTCTTCTTCTACTTAATTAATTACATTTTTAATGGGTCAAAGAAACGATAAAGGTAAAAACAAAAACGTTTCCAACACAAAAGGGTTTACCAAAGATTTTTTTCAATTGATTTTACATAATTGAGAAAATAAACTGACTATCTGTAATGTTCTTTTATAGAAAATAAAACATTGTAAAAGCAGCCTTAAATACAAATTCAATAAAAGCAATTTCCGAACCACCCAAATATATAGAAGGTGTTTTTTTTTAGTTTGTTTATTTATAAACAGAAAAGAACACTTATGAATACGCATGTACACCTACAAATTGTTGATACCTAAACCGATAGAAAATTAATCTTTTATGTATATTTATATACCGAAATTGTTGTACTAAATTATTGCTACTTGAATAAATAATTATTAAAATTAATCAATGACATTTACTGGTAAACATTTATAAGCATCTGAAAATATGCCTTCTACTTATAATTTTTAATATTTGAGATTTTTTTATAAAATACGATTTAAAATCCTTTATTATTAGTAAATTATAAATAAATAAAAAGCATTAAAAGGAACTATCTCTTGCATCTAAAAACAAGATATCAAATATTATTTTTATCGCATGAATTAACGCAACGAGCGGAGGAAGAAAAAGAAAGGGAAGAGTGAGAGTAGAAAAAAAGTGAAAGGACAGCGTGAGGAGAGAAAATGAGCGAGAATGAGTAAATTGAAGTGACAATCTGCGACGAACGTAGCTCTGGTCAAGCGTAATCATACATTATGTACAGTGTGATCCTAACTGTTAGCCAAGAGCGCAGTGCGAGCGCTTTAGATTGCAAAAAATCTCGGAATAACACAATCCATAGAACGAAACAATTGTAAACATAACATACGCCTACGACTTCGTACAACTGATCATATTTGTGTATACATATATAGGTACACGTTTAAAGATCCGCGCATGTACAGGGGCGCCGTTCACCTGTGCTTGATTGGTGCATACCGCTATAGGGAACCAGATGAAGCGTGTAACGATAAAAGATAAAAATAAGAGTAGTGCTATAGGGAAACTGTGTGGCTAGTCATTGTAAAACATATTTTATAAAATTCTTAATTTTATATATTTTTGCTACAAATTTTTTTTAATAGATTGCTATTTCAAATGATTTTTATTAAAATTGGTTTGTGCATAACTATTTTATATAAAACTTATAATTGGGCCACAACAAATATTATCTATCATTCTTTTTTAAAATATTGATTTCTAAATTTATATTTGACAATTATAATGTATCATTATATTATACCAAAACGTTCACATACGCTTTAAAAATCAAAATCTCCAAAAATTCTTTCTCTCCCACAAAAACCAGTAAGTATCACATCCTAAATTTCAACTTCACAAATTAGCGGCAATACCAGAGCGGTTCAGCAACACAGTCGCAAAAGCCGCCCCTGACCATACGAAAAGCCAGAGGAGGGGGGCCCTCCGAAGCAAGCACTCCGCAGAGTGAGCAAGCCGCATCGAGACAGTAGTGCCTCAGTTTAGTATCCCACGATCCGTATTATGGGCCGCGGTAGCATCGGTGCAGCTGCCGATACAAAAGTGCGTACGTGGGAGCGGGAGGAGGTGGAGAGGCCGGAGCAGCAGCAGCAGGCAGCCAAAAATAGAAGAAATCGCTGGATCGTCTGCGGCTGCTGCTGCTGACTCGGCTTATAACCTCGAAAATCCATAGACCAGGAGGAGAGCGAGAGCGCGCCCTCAGGGAGGTGACAAAAAAAGGCAGCAGCGAGCGCATAGGGGAGTACCTTAAGGTCGGTCCCCGATGAAGCGCGCGATCAGGGATCGTTATGGAGGTGCTCAAGACGAACCAGGAGATCGTGCACGAGGGCTGGCTCATCAAATCGCCGCCCACGAAGCTCTGGCGAGCAGTAAGTTTGCTTTTATCCTCGTTGTTATTGTGTTGTTGTTGCGTCTGGGGGATTGGGTGTTTGGGACGGTTGTTTTGAGTTTAGAGTAGTTTTGGGTAATTTGGCTTTCTGTTGGTTCGCATTCCGATGGGTTTTATCGCACGAATGGGCTTCGGTCACTCGGCGTATCCTTTTATAAATTACCTCGGAGCACTTTCACTTCGAGCTGTTAGATTGTTGCCACTCGGTAATGGTTTTTTGTTTTTGTTCAAGTTGAGATGCGGTTGTATGGATTTTTCTTTAATGGAATTCAAATTTTGTTATGTTTATTTTATTAATGATTAAATATGTTTAGTCGATGTTTAAACAATAAATATTGTTTTAATTTTATGATCGAGGTTCGTGTTTACGACACTTGAATGGCTCGGCGATTTGCTGCGTTTGCGAGAATGTTCTTTAGCTTACTTGCAGAGCTTTTTTTATTTAATCTTTTAATGATTCATTTATACGAATTCGTGTATTATTAGATTTACGTATATTTTGACTCTTCTTTTGCGTCATTGGACTAGTGATCTGTTTTGGGGATTGCTTCCAGTTGTGACAGGTGCATTTTGTAGGTTAGGTTTAGATCTTTTATCTCGTTTGCGAGGATCGGAGCAAGGACGATTGAAAAAGATTCAATGATTGCTACTTGTTGGATGACTATGTGTTTTGCGTCTGTACGGATTGCACGTTAAGAAATCTCATTTTTTTTACTATTTGGAATTTTTATATTTAATTTAGCAGTTATTTGTCTATAAAATTAATTTCCTTTTATATTAATATCTATAATAATGACTACTGAGATAAAATCAAATTAATGATAATTCAAAATACTGATTATTAAAAAATTTTATGCATATATTCTTTAAATGCTACATATTCTAAAATTGAGGAATTATTTTTTTGAAAAATAAATTATAGGGAATTTTTAAAATTATATATTTATGAGCCATAAAGAATATGTATAAATCTATTTAAATTGTAGTTACATTTTAAAGTTTCTTTTAATTATGTAGAGTATAAAATATTACTGTTTAATTTCTCTATGTACACATAATAACAAAATTTAATAGAGTTGAGCCTTTGTTCAACCCATTTCATAAAGAAAGGAACTGAAAATTTGTTAGTCATAAACTTGTATCATTCATTGACAAAGTACTTCATAGTTGAATCATTATATCATTATAAATATATTTTTACTGATAATTCTATAAATTTTAAAAGATTATTCTGTAAATGTAATATCTTTCATAAACAAAATATTATACAATTAAAACATTAAATTATGCTTTTTAGAGATGGAGAGAGAGGTGGTTTACACTTCGACACAGTGGAGAATTGCCTGGCCAGTATTTTCTAGAATATTATACAGATAAAAAATGCAGAAAATTAAAAGGCAAAATTGATCTTGATCAATGCGAGCAGGTAATTAATAATTTAAAATTATAAAAGGTATTAATTCTCTTACAATAGTATTACTAAGTATGTTAACATTACTTACATAGGTAGATGCTGGCCTGAGGTATGAGAATCGTAAGCAGAAGTATCAGTATATGTTTAATGTAAAAACACCAAAAAGGACATATTATCTTGTGGCTGAGAATGAAGCTGATATGAATAAATGGGTTGACGCGGTTTGTCAAGTTTGTGGATTGAAGGCACAGGATGATGAACAACAGTGTCAAAGTAAGTGATTTATACTATTAAATGACTTTATTTTATTTTAGAGAAATACATTTTTATTTTTGCTATCTACTATAAATATAGATATTTTTAAATACTCTGTCAAATTATACTTTAAAACAAGTAATAAAGATGATAATATTTACTTTTATTATTTTTTTAGCTTATCCATTTGGATCCCAAGAATCACCACCAATTTCTCCTACAAGTACAACTTCTGGTCCTTATATTAACATAAGTGAGTGTATCTCAGGTAGAAGTCTTAATGACACCAGTTCTCTTAGTTCGGTTCCTGGTCAAGGTCCAGGAGAACTTTATGATGCTCCAAGAAGATTAGCTCCATCCCCACCAAGGTCACCGACCACAACAGATGCTGAAAGCGTTTTCACTGATGATGAGTGGACTACTCCAGTACCCAGTGTAAACTGGGAATCTTTCCCACCAACCGGTAAATTATATTAGTAATCAAAATATACCATATCTTTCTAGAATAATTAACAAAGTCTTTAAGTAAAATATTTGTAAATTATTTCAAATTCAATGATGTAGTATATTATTTATTTCTCGATTACTGTATTATCAAACAATTTTCTTTTAAGGAGAATGTTGGTTAATTTATTAAACATATATTTCACAAGAAAATTAAAATAACTACACTTAAAATAATTTTTGTTATACTATTATTAAAACCGATAAATTATTTTAAAATTTAATAAAAAAGAGATGAATAATACAAGCATTTACAAGATGGAAGAACTAAGATTTTTTAAGTTCTTAAAAAAAACTTATTTTCATCAAAATGCAGTGATTTAATAATCCTAAAATATTAAGATACTTTTAATATAATTACTAAGAAATTCTATTTTAATTAAAATACCTCTAAAAAATACTTAATATTTTATACTTTAGGTGATTCGAAGCCATGTAATAGTGCCAGTGATGCAGAAATAGGTTCCTGGAGTGTTCGTAAAAGATTTGGAAAGCTTAGAATAGTTGATTCCGCAGCACCGCCAGCTGCAGAGGAAATTCCAGCTCCACCAAGGCCGCCAAAGCCAGCGCACATGACATTAGAAAATCCTGGACATAATTATTTGAATCTAGACGGAGCCACTGAGAGTTCGAAGCCAGCTACACCAGCTACGCCAGCACCGTCGACTCCGGCAACAGCTATAATAACCGATGAAACGTACGACTTTCCAAGATCTCATCAGCCTGGCTTGGTGGATAGCAGTACATTAGGCAGGCAAACCAGGCACTGCTACACTAATGCCGCTCCTACAAATGCCTCTGGTAGTACATTACATTGTTATTTTGAATTACATTATATTGTGATTTAATTGATGAAACAAATAAGAATCATTTATTAATTAAATTTCTTGGTCTTTCAGAGAATGACAATAGGGTTTTCCGTTATGACTTCCATGATGACGAACCATCGAGTCCACGCTCGGAGTCTTCGTCAACAGCTACTTACTCGAATCTACCGAGTCCTCTGACAAAAATCGACAATACTCCCAGCTCGAATCCTCAGCCGCCATCGATGACAGCTTCGACATCAGCAACAACGCCGATAGCGGTACCGACAGTAGTGCCTCCTCCAGTTGTCTATCGAGAGTTGAAGCCTGGAAGAAAAACTAGCGATACGCTATCGATGATTAGTAATGAGCCGTCACCTGGGCTAGTAGGTATTGGTTCCATGACGAATCTTGAACCGAGCTCCGCTGAGCATTCGCCTGCTGAACCACCCAGCATTAATCGCAGACTCAAACCCCCATTAACGAAATCTTATGAAAGTACAGGTAATTTTATATATTTTTAAAGAGTAAATCTTCAATTATTTTTATTTTTTATTTTTTAAAACTTTAAATCGTAGGTCCTTTGCAATTAGCTTCTCCACCTGGACGAGGAAGAGTACGAGCTGCTCCAAGTCCTACTCCTCCGAGTATATATTCAAACAGACATCAATCAACTTCGGATGAAGATAATAATGCCTTCGAAGATAAAGAAGAGGTGAGATTTCATTTATTATATATAATCTTCATTTATTTTGTATTATAATATTAGCTCACGAATAATCATAAATTAAAACAACAATAAATTTATTAACAATTAACAGAAATTTTGTTATTTTACAGACTTCTTACTTTCAAGATTTTATACCGACAGAATCACGGAAGTTTGTTGACTTGCAATATCTTGATCTGGATTTGGGAAACTCAGAAAATGCTAACACTTCAACTTTGCCGCTAGCGCACTCACCTCCAAGCTCAAATGTCTATAAGACTGTAGACTTTCTCAAAACCGACGCTTTCAATCGTACTAGGCAGAGAGTGGAGGAAGAAAGAAAACAGTGTACAGATGGTTTAACCTAGTTATTGAATTTTTATATTTTTCTTTCTATTGTAAATTATACTCGATAATGTAAATAAGTTTATCTCATTTTAATTGAGATATATTTTAAAATTTCTAAAATTCAAATTGAAACAAAAAGTGTGGAGGATAATTGACAGTGCTGATATAAAAATTACTGTTTATCCGATTCTTTTTCGAAAAATTGTACAAATGTTTTCCTTATAATATTCGATTTATTTATAAGGTATAGAGTTGCTGAAACTTATATCTTTCATAAATTATATTGAAAGTTTTAACATTAGTTCAAGCAAAAATTGTTAATGAGATATTTCATGTGTATATATTTTATAGTGCGTTTTCAAAATTGAATGAAAATATTTTCAATTTTATATTCTGCTGGATTAGAAACAGTATAACAATTTTAAAACGTATATTATGGCCAAATTGATGATGGCAAATTACTTTGTATATAAAAAAAAGTAGAAATAACACGTCGTCAACAAGCCAAGCTAAAAACCATAATTCTACAACCATAGATTTGCTTTTTAAAACTCATCAATAACACTTTTTACAGTTTTTTGTCCTTTTTAAAATTACTTTTACATCACGATATATTTGAAAGTGCTATAGAAAAGAACTATTACGTCAGACTTTAAAAAGGTAAAAATGTATTTATAATTATAATTAATGTTTGACCGTTTAACTTGGCTTGTTAAAAATTCTAATTTTTAATTTTTTTTTTTTTTGTAACTGAATAAGCGAAAATTTTATATTTTATTCGATATTGTCTTTTTTGACAATACGACATAAATACGACATAAAACTTAGGAGTAGATTCTTTCACATAAAAGTAGATATTTTTCTATAAAATAATATTTGACGTATCAATAACCGAAATTATACGAAAGAAGATTTGCGTCATCTATATCAATTACAAGTAGCAATATTCGAACGGACCAAAAATGTTACACTAATTTTAATTAATGTACCATAAGTAATTTTTATCAAATGTAAAAGTTAGCTGTGTAGGTGTTACTTTATTACGATAGAATTGTATAATAAGAAGAAAAAAATAGTGTACACATTACTATACCATTGCCTAAGATAAAACAAAGTAAGATATCACTTTAATTATTTTAAAATTTACTATAAATAAGAGAAACGTGTAATATTATTGATCAAGCCTAAAGGAAATATTTTAGAAAAATTCATGCAATTGCAATAATTAAAATTATCTAGCTTGACACATAACTAATAAAACACAAGCCTAAAAACATTTCATCTTTTTTGGTTGTTAATAGTTCGCCAATTAAGAAAACATCATATATCTTTTAATTTGACTAAAAGAAACATCAATTTGTAATAATATGTATCTAATATTATTTTAAGAAATCAATTTTTTTATTATAACGAAAAAAACAATTAATAATTTGAATTTCTTAATAACAAGTTTGTAATATGTTAATAAGTACAGTCTTAATTTTGATTTGATATTTGAATTTTAATTTGATTTTTGAAATTTGATGTTTTGAAACCGTTTAATTAATTTTTAATTTATAATAAAATAACACCATACTTAATATTAGTATCTTATATTTTTATATAAAATATTTATAGTATTACATATTCCCGGAAATTAATTATCTAACATTTCTAAAAAAGTTGTAAGATTTATTTTTACAATGATTCTGACTGTCATTGCGTTAGTAAGTATAAAGGTAAATAAATAGTATTCTATAGTATCCAGTATGTTTAACCGCTGAAATGTTCAAAGCATTCATTTTTAAAATATTGTACAAAATATAAATTATACGTTTCCCTTCTTTATGATTGCTAGACTTTTAGTTTGCAAAATAAACTTGTTAACAATA
Source organism: Eupelmus azureus (assembly GCA_030522685.1). Classification (NCBI taxonomy): domain Eukaryota; kingdom Metazoa; phylum Arthropoda; class Insecta; order Hymenoptera; family Eupelmidae; genus Eupelmus; species Eupelmus azureus. Next base: position 5,125 of record JAPYZA010000063.1, on the reverse strand, counting down.
ATGGTTTTTTACAGTATTTTAACAGGATCAGATCAAGAAATGCGAAGCATAGTTATATTGTTTATTTGTTTCAGTAACATTTCTTGTTGTTTTTTAGGATAGCTGATTCCGAATAATAATTTACGCTGGTATTAACAATTTTACAAACGAGAGCCTATTACAATAATCTAAAATATGGTTTTTATTGGATCGTGTAAATAGACATTATTTTAATGAAGGAGTTGTTTATTTAAGGTTGAATTGACAGCAATTTTACAAAAAAAGAAAAAAAAATAAAATTTTTAATAAAAAATTATGTTGTACAAGATTATTTATCGAATTCCCATAAATCCAATCTCGGAAACTAAATTCCTAGTTTTAATTCTACCAAAATTGCTCCTCACAATCATTCTTTAATTTTTCAGATCTGAATACTGTTATTAACTTTTGGGAAAACAACTTGTGACGTCAACGGGTTGAAACGTCATAAATTAGGCGACCGATCGTGTGAAAGTAACATGGGTTAGATAGCCTAAAACGTGTTTATTTATTTACAAGAAAACAACAGCTGAATGCGACAAACTTTTTTATACTTAAGAAAAAAAATTTTTTTCATACATTTCTACGTGACACTATGTCAAATTGGAAATTTAATTTAAAAGTCAAATAATTTTTAAAAGAATAAACCGATTTATAAAATAAATTGTAGATAAAATTCGATGAAAAATAATAAAACTTGCTTAGTTAAATATTGATTTTTAAAGTAAATTTTTCTTACTCTCTTTTATCAAAATTGACAGAAGTACTATTTCAAGATAACATATTAAAACATTTATCATAATCAGATTGTCTTTTTATGTACCTATTCATAATTTTGGACTGCATTAAAATTTTGAATTTCTTATCGCAATCTATACACTTTCATATATTTGATATCTTTTATTATCTTTTGACGCATTTTAATATATTCTAAAACAAAATTCATACCATGTAATATAGTCTAATACACATTTACACTCTCTAATATGTTTTTGTAACTTTTGATAAATGTCTTTAAAAATCCAAATTTTTTTGATGCGCTTTGATCTGTATAGATACCGTTTAATAGCGCAAGCTTTGTAGATGTTATCTCTTCAATAAAATCACCAGCTTCATAACTTTTATTTACTCCCTAAATATACCTGCAATACCTATAACAATTTATGTTAACACATAGTGCTCTGTGCTAGGAAATTTCATTTATCTACGTAAGTATCTGTAAATGCATTAAACCAAAATGTATTACCCTAATTAAAGAAATTACTTTCTTTTAATAGTTGAGTGAAGTCGATTTTCGGGTATTTTTACAGTTAGCCTGTTGACGAACTTCTCTACCTATATACAAAATATAATTATGGCCCTCAGACAAACCCGAAATTAATCGATACGAATTTATATTCCAAGTTTTTTTTTCTTTTCTTTTTCTATGGACGGAGGTCACTTGAATATGCGCAGATTGAATGTTATTCCCACAAGCGCAGTTTCTCTTAAACTACAATCCTTGCTAATAAAATAAAATCTTATTGATTGCCAGTAATTATATTTTTTTAATATCTCATATCTCTTGGTAAAATTATATGTTGCTGATTTAAAAGACAACATTTTTAAATAGAACGTCTTAAATTACATTTTATAAGAATATAGAACAAGATAGTCGACTTATTGCGTAGAATAGAGTTTTAGAACTAAAATTAGTACACCAGGAAGCTGTTATCATTTGATGTATTTATGCGTTCATATTTAAGCAAGTGTAATTATGAAGAAAGAAAATTATAAAAGAAAAAATACTGTTTATAAATTTATTGTTATAAGAGTTAAAGTAGTATATATATGATGGTCGCTCATGATTACTGATCCACTTTGATGTTTTAAAAGAAGAAGGTGCTGTTTCAGAATTTGTTTTAAAAAGGTGCATTTTTGATACAACTTCTGAAACAGTTCCTTTACTAAAAAAAATCTGTATGGGACTCCTCCAAGGATTTCAGACTCATGCGTTTCTGGAACCCGTGGGTCCTATATTTAAAACTCACTTTCAAAAGAATTGATTTAAATACATTCAAATCTAATTCAATCAAATCGACACAAGACAAATACTAGCTAATCCTATTATTGTTACGGTACATTAACAGAATATTTGTAAAAATCTTAAATAAAGTGTTTTTAAAATATTACATTCTCATAAAGCATTCCCAAGGTTTTTTTATAACGTCAATGTCTTGTAAATATCTTGCTAAAGCGTATAGATATTTTGCCAAGGTTTTGCAGTTATCTTACTAGAATTAATAGGCAGATAGAAATTGTTATAAGATAACCAAGATCGATTAAAATCTTATCAGTATTACCTTTGATGAAACTAACAAAATAAATAACGGAACATGAAAATATGATCATTTTTGTATAACAGTAAATTTGCAGTAACGTTCTGAGAATCCTCAACAAGGTTACAAAATTGCTAAAGTAACGGTCCCAATACCGTGCTACCTAAACATAATTAAACAATCGACCAAACGCATCTCAGAGGAAGATCTTCAAACGTTCTATTCTCCTCTTTTCTACTACTGTCCGGCCACAAAGCCTCCGCAGCGCCTTCTCAATAGCAAAGATCCCAAGGGCCATTATCATCCCGGCAGCCAAAAAGTATAAACTAAACGCCATCTTCTCAAGCCTCAAGCTCACTCCTTGAAAGGGTTCGTTATCCTCGTTGATCCACTTCTGCTCTTTCTTCTTCGCCTGGTACATATCTTCCAGATGCCCGAACACTCTTTCGTCTTCGAACAGAAGAATTCCGCTTTCTCGCATCCTTTGCACGATGACGTTGACCCGGTCGCGCAGTGGCCAGTCCTCTCGCACCATGTAGGCCACGGGGGTGTCGTAAAATGGCTGCGAGACGTAAAGCCGCGAGTCCACTAAGGCACGATACCGGCCCTGATAGCAGTCGCAGAAACAGGCTACCGGTTCTTCTCCTTCCAGTAACACATCCAGGCACTCTTCGAAGCTGGTCGAGATGAAGCGCGCATGCAGTTTCTCCTCTTGGAGGAACTCGGAGAAGGAGGCCTCGCCACGGATACTGTAGTTTGAACGGATCAGGCCGTAGCTGTCGTCGATGTTGCTGTCGTTGCCGTTGTTCGTGGCGAATGAAGAAGTGAGCTTGCCGCTGAAGTACAAGTTCACGCCGAAGAACAAGACGATCAAGTAGCCGTAGACAAGTCTGCTTAGGGGTCTGCTCGGCTCGGTGAGTGTCGACATGCCCAGAAGCGCGCGCAGCACCTCCAGGAATGCCTCGGCGAATCTGATCTTCAGCACGGGGACGAAGATGAGCGCGGCGACGCAGCTTACCAGGCCTATGAAGAAGAGAACTTCAGGCTGGTAGATCATCAGTTTGGTTATGCTGCTGAACTGCTGCTCCCGACGCGGGGTCACGACGCACATACTGTCCACGTCGTGGGGGTAGGTCTCGAGCCGCCAGAACGAGCGGAAGTAGCGTTCGTTCACGCCCTGGTCGAAGGTGTACTTGATGATGTCTTCAAATTGGCCGTGAACCTGTTTGGTCTCCACATCGACATAGCCACCAGTTTCGGAGGGTCTTACCAGAGGCATTGTTCTCAAGTGGGTCCAGATAATGCGGGAGACGTTGGCGTCGAATCCTTCGAAGTTGCTCAGAGGGAGAGTGCCGTAGCCTTCGACGGCTAAAGGATTCTTGTAATCAAACATCATGGGAATGATCTGACCAGAGAGGAAAATGGGGTAGCCGTCGAGGTACTGGTCTTTTTCGAAAGTGAGGCTCTGGCATGTCGAGCGATCGCTTACTGTTAACAATAATTTACAAGTTTGTCAATTTCCTGTTTTATTTTTCTTATGGGATTATCTATTTAAAAGAAATCTTACCATTTAAAGGAGTGATAAATTTAAAGATAGACATGGAACAATTTCTCCCCTGATTGAATCCATAAATGATATCCGATATATTCCAGGAACCAGTGGAAAAGTTAGTAAAGGGATTAAAGGTGTAATAATTAATTGTCTGTAAGTCATTGTAACACACGTATAGAGCCTGGAGTATGTTATACTCCCAAGCCTGTGCTAGTGAATAACTGGCGTTCGAACAACGACTTTTCAAATCTTCGTTGATAAGCAAAAAGATAGCTCTTGAGTTCCATAATCTAGATTTTCTAAGCTGTTTCAAAATTGGCTTCAAAACTTCCGGTGTTAGTAGAGAAACTATGTACAATTTAACTGGGTAACGTATTAATTTTTGTACCAAACTTACGCTATCAAAAAGACGATACAATCCTTGATGACGTGCGTGTCGCGCAAATATATCGCACTTTGACAAATTTATAGTGTACATAGTCAATGAAGGAGGAAAGTTTTGATACCATATGGTAAAATTTTTAAAACTTCCGGTAAAAACAACCATGTCTAAGGTATGATAGAAACAAGTATGGACGATATTCATCTAAAATAAATATTAGTTTGAAATATTGCGACGCAATCTATTTTTAGAATAACGCAATGTGATCTTTACTCACCACAGTTTGCACTATTAAATTTTCATATGACCGGTCCTCGCTAGTTAAATTTTGATATAACTTACTATTTGCAAAAATCTTTCGATTTAATGACAAAAGGATTAACAATAAACATACAATTTTATTGCTAAATATAAATAACATATTAATACGCAATAAAATTTCTGATGCGTTTTCAAATAAAATTTTCGCGAAAAATGACCATGAATCGAATTTTTGTTGTTTTGAAATGTTGTTGCTACGTAGTATATGTTAGCTAATTTATTATGAGTAATCTGTGGTTTACTCCAGTTATAGAATTGCGCAGCGATTGCAAAGCTTTTACATAATATGCAGAGAAATAATAATTGTTGTATTGAAATATATAAATGTTAAAAGCGCTAATTTTCCTTAACGATTATACAAACTTTTTGAATAAAGAAATGTTAATCTAAAATGAATATTTTAGAAAAAATAAATAATTTTTTTTTACATTTGGATTATTTGAAATATTATTTTTTTATGTATTTTTAAAATATAAGTATGAAAAATAATTTATTAGACAAAAATAATATTTTGAAATATTTTAATTTATAAAA
>JAPYZA010000062.1:0-41530 GCA_030522685.1 Eupelmus azureus | reverse complement strand
TTGATAACAAAGTAATAAAGTTTATTATGCCTTGAAATTAAGAGGAATTAGTATTTAATAATTTCATAAACCATATAATCGTCACACAATGCGATTTATTATTCGCGAGGTATTCTAACACTGCTCTGATATTGTCTCCTTAACCCAAGTGTTTTTAAAATCATAATTCGCCATCAAAGTCCTTACAAATACTTTTAATTCTGACGAATCTCGATTCGTTAGTTTATTATACGTAACGATTTCAATTAAGAAATAATTCAAAAAAATTCAAATACAAAAAATATAAAGAAGTCAAATGAAATACATACATAATGATGAGTTTTGTATTTTCACATTTTAGTAAGCGGCGGTAGAATCTGGAGTCCAAGACCGGTCACGGCAATCTGTCCTCGATGCGCGACTCTGGTTATCACCGTCGTCGAGGTCCAGCAGTCTGCAGCTACTCACATAACGGCCCTCGCCCTTTTCCTCATGGGGTACGTATACCCAATGATTGTGCAATTATTTTTTCCATTACGATTAAATTATCTTTTTTCTTTCGTTGTGCGCAGCTGCTGGCCGTGCTGCATGCTGCCTTACTGCATTGATTCCTGTAAGACGTCTCACCACTACTGTCCCTTCTGTCGGACTTACGTCGGGACCTACACACCCTGGTAAGAATGTCTACCATTTATATCGATGGCTCCGAATAATTTTAATTTTTATTTTAGAATCGTCGATGTACATATTACTGTCGACCGGAAGATTCAATTATTTATTCTTGGTGAAAATTTTTTTTTTTTATACATAATTGATCTTTAAACTTTAACTATAACCGAAAATATTAATATATTTTTCTACTTCTCACTTTAAAACTTGTATTTTATTTTTATTTTAAAAGTATTTTGATACTTTACTTACATTATAAGCAAATTTTTTTATTTCTAAATTCTAAGTAAACGCGCAACTTGAGATTAGCCAGCTCAAATTCAATCCGACTGTATCACGTGGCCGACTGGCGCGTTCCTAGAACCGCGTGCACCTAACCTCCAAAATATCATTTGTTTTCATCCGTGTGCACAGATGCTCTTCACGTGGTCGCGGACACGAGTTATTGCCACCAACGACAATAACTTCATATAATTACAAAAAAAGAAAAAAACTACAAAATGGGTGTGGACAAAGTGCAGACAAAAACCGAGTTCAGACGTCCTGGACGGCCGAGGAAGATAAAAAAGAAAAGGTCGCGCACGGAATCCGAGACTTCGAGTGTGGATAGCAAAGCCGAGAGCAAAGCCGAGAGCAAAGCCGAGAGCAAAACTGAGAGCAAAATCGAGAGCGAAGCCGAGATCAAAGCTGAGATCACACCGAACTTGGTGCCAGTCAAAAAGAAAAAGAAGAATGCTTATAATGCAGATGAAGAGGCCAGGTAGGCAAGGTAAAATTTTTAAGCTTTTCAGATTGGAACTGAATGACTGTGTTTGTTTATGCAGGTTGGAGAGGCTGGTGTTCGGTGATCCCAGTGATGTGATACAGAATTTGAAGGGAGAAACAGAGAGCGAAGCTGAGCTGGAGGCTGGAAATGAGGTTCATGAAGCCGTTGAAAACCATGATGTTCAGGATGACAGCAGCGATATTAGCGAGAATGAGGAGACTGCTGAGGATGATGAATCTATTGTGATGATGAAGTCAGAAGATGAATCCATAATTACGGTTGATTCCAAAGTGTCTGTCAAAGCTGCAGCATGGGTAGATGAAGACGATGAAGAATTACTGTAAATTTTCTTTTCTTAGCTTGGATACTTAGTTATGTGCAGACTCGTTATTTATTTTATTACCTTTTTCTAGAGTTAAAGATGCTTTGATTGAACAAAATCGAAGATTGCCCAAGGGTAGACCAGAGAAAAAGTACCGTGAATTGTTACAAAATAAATTTGCACATGTGGTAGGTGGCACTCCAAAGTGGGCAAAATTGGATAGAGAAAAGGAAGCTGATTCAGATGATTCAGATGATGAAATTTTAAAAGTGAGTTAATTGACAAATAATGGTAAATAAATGTGTAATTAAGGTATATATTAAAATTTTTTCGTATTCCTATTTTTATAGCATAGCAATCATTTTGTGCCAAAGAAAACTAAATCTTTATCAAAAGGAAATATTGACTTGAAAGTTCTATCACATATTAACAAACAAACACATACAGAAGGTCCTTTTGTCAATACTGTACAGTTTCATGAATCATCGACAGTTGCATTAGTTGCTGGTTCTTCGGGTGTACTTTCTTTATTTGAGGTACATAATTTAAATGTAAATAATCATATTGCTGTGTAAAATTATTATTAATAATTTTATATGTTTAATAGGTAGATGGTAGGGAAAATAATAAGTTGCACAGTATGCAGTTTGAAAGGTTTCCGATATATACAGCAAGGTTTTTAAAAGAAGGCACAGAAGTAATTGCTGGTTCCATGAGTCATGCACATTGTTTTTCATATGATTTATTAAGTGGAAAGACACAACGAATACCTTTACCTCATGGTATTACAAATATGAAGGTAATTACCTAATTTTAAATACAACATAAAATTATATTTTTTTCACACTAATTGTATGATTCTTTATACTAGAAATTTGAAGTATCACCTGACGGTAAAATTATTGCTATTTGTGGAAGACTTGGAGAAATACATTTAATTTCTAGTAACACAAAGGAAATAATTGGCACAATGAAAATGAACAGAAAGTGTCGAACTCTTGCTTTTACATCAGACAGTACAAAACTTATTTCACATGGAGGTAAAATAATATAACTTAATTTTAACTTAACAATTACGAACTTTGATGATTTTCTCAATTGTTATTGCTTTGATTGATTAAAAATAAAAAAGTAAAAGAAAGTTATATCAAAATAGTTACAATATGAAATTCATTTTTGTTCTATACAATTTATTAAAAGATTAAATCCTTAAATATTACAGAGAGTAGCGAAATTTACGTGTGGGACATTGCATCCCGGACCTGTCAAAATCGTGCCTTTGATGACGGCTGCTTGTCAGGCTGTTCACTTGCCATCTCTCCGAATTCCCAGTTCATTGCGACAGGAAGTAAACAGGGTGCCGTCAATGTATACGAGTCCAAGTCGGTTCTAAACGAGAAAACTCCTACACCAGTGAAAACCGTACTCAATCTCGTCACAGCTGTCACCAGTCTCAAGTTCAATCCCACCTCTGAGATTCTGGCATTGGCGTCAGACAGAAAGGCTAATGCCTTTAAAATGCTGCATTTACCATCTTTTCACATTTTTGCAAATTTCCCAACCTTCGATACGAAAATGTTTAACGTACTGGATATAGATTTTTCACCTGCGAGCGGTTACATGGGTGTGGGAAATAATAAGGGATTTGCTTATTTGTACAGGCTTAAGCATTATGGAAATTATTAGATTTATTAAATATAGAATTTCGTTAATACAATTTTATAAAAAAAAAAATTCGTTGTTTTTTCACTAATCTCTTTAGTTTTTCAAAGTATTTGCTATGTTTATTATCATAATAAGTAAGAAAATATGATATAATTTTTTGTAAAGGAAAACAAAAATTAAAAAAATATTTAACATTTTGTAAGTAAATTATTAATAATGTGTAAATATTTCAAAATAATGTACACACAATAGATAATAAGTTTCAGATTTATATATAAAATTTTATAGTTTAACGGATCTGCAATTTTCAAAATATAAATAAAGTTTTTTATTTGTTTAGAAGAAAAATTAATAATCTAGTTATTAATTATATTTTTATAAATATAAAAATGTACATTTTTAGAGACATTAGTGTATAAATGAATATATAATTAAAAAATAAATATATCAAAAGTCTATAGAATCTATTTTATTTGCTACTCAATCATTTTTTTTTTTTTTCAAAATAAAATTGAAAATTTGGATAGAAAATACGAATATAACAAATAAGCTAATAAAGATTATACATGCACTTTCTTCATATAAGTGAGAAATAAATAACAAAAAAATAAATCTTAGTACTAAAATAAATGAATCTTGGTTCTAAAAATTTAGTCAAAAAAAAGGTCTAAATAAATAAATTAATTTTACTTTTTTACTTAATCTTATAATTTGAATAATTTAGAAAAATATAAGCTAGTAAAGTAAAAATAAAAAACAAAATTAAATTTTAAAAGCAAATTTGAAAAAAAACATTTAGTTGTTAAATAAAAATTAATATTTTGTTTAAAAAGTTAGACTATCTATTTTTCAGTAAAAGAACAATTTCAAAAAACTTCCAAATCAGTAAGTTCGATTTTTATTTACAGCTTACAAACTACAGAGTCGCGTTATTGGTAAATGGGTAGAACGAACAAAAAGCAACATCTTTTTTCATAATATAAACATTTTTCTTATTCAAACGTATGTTCTTACATTTACACAGTACAAAAAATTATACTCAGACCCGCCGGCCCGCGGTTTTTCACAATTGAGACAATACGCGTGTTTTCAGCTATGACTTGGGGACGACCGACGTTTCTTTTTTATTTCTTTTCTCATCGAAGGGTCGTGTGAAGAGCAGAAGACACTGGGGAGTCTCGATTTTCTGTACAAGTATTATTTTTCGTCTGTTGTTTAACTCTACCGGCGCTTCTATTTTAATAATCAATTCTTCCGCAAGAAAATTAAAAACTTGGAAAGAGCCAGATTTACGGTAATAAAAAAATGACTTTTTCCTATGAACGGTACTGCATTTAATCCAATGCAAAATACAACGTAAAAATCGAATCGAAACAAAATTGAATCGCCGGTAAAGGACAAATGAAAGTTAATGTGCGATCCGCCCCCAATACACGGCATTTTTAATATTTTTTTTAGTAGTCTTTTGCATTCAAGAAAAAACGCACGCACACCACGGATCGAACACATTTTCAATATAATCGCTTCTGCTTCATTTTTATTTCTTTACTACACCATTAGTTTTATTTTCAAAAAAAGCTTCACCGAACATACGCACACATACGTACACATAATCGAGTTCATTCACATACTCCTTCCACTTTTTTATTTATAATAATAATAATAATAATAGTAATAATAATGATAATAATAATTAATAATAATAATCAATAATAATAATAAAACGCCTAAAAGCGCACGCTGCTGCATTTAATTTTCTTTCTCTCTCCAGTTCAACTTCTTTTAACTCGACATCTCTCGTGTTCGACAACATTTAAACATTTAAATATCATATTTGTCCTCGTTATTAATTAATGACAATAATGATGGGGATGACAATAATTAATAATTAATATTATAAATCGCAGAGATGATAGGCTCGTTATCGTAATAATAAAAAAAATAAAAATAAAATAATGATAATGATGGGATGATGAATGGTCTCGATGAAACGGATGACGATAATAAGCTAACTATATATCCAAAAATGTGTTTAATAAGGTGCATCTTTTTCCGCTGGTTGCTGGAGTGTGTTTCTTTTTTTGTTTATATTCCTTAAATTCCTTAACTCTTAATAATTAGATATTTCTAATGCTTCCATTCTTCCGTATTTATAATATGTATATGTAGAGATGCGACTTATGTATATTATTTATATATTTATATATTTATATTTATATATATTTATAGCAGTTGTTATTTACATCGTGTAGGATGAGTATCTCTTTACCCCCGGGTATTTTTTTCACAAATCATCCACACTTGCCATCTTTTTCGGAGAGCAAAAAATTGATAATACACAAAGTACGCTTTTTTTGTATTGTTTCTAATATATATATATTTATATACTTATGTGATATCTTTCTACATAACTTTATACACACTGCCCCCGTGAATTTTTTTCGCGAATATCAATTAGTTTTTAAAAGTCAACGCATCGCACTGCGTTTCTTGTAGCAAGCCTTTCACATTTTTTTATATTCAAAAGAGAAGCCTTTTTTTTGTAAACTTTTTTACTTATTAAAGTACACCAACACGCAGCTAAGTGTTTATACTTTGTAATAAGTTTTTCATTTCACAATCGAGTCGTTGTTTACGCTATATTTATAAAGACAAACAGGTATTAGTGAGATCAGAGAAATTGCAAATTCCATGTTCTGCAAAATCGTTTCTTCCGTAACATTTTTCTCTCTACAACCGTGTCAAATTAAAAAGAAAAAAAACAATCACTTTTTTAGAACAGAAAATCAATAAAAAAATGTCAATCGATTGGCACCGTTAAAAGAAAAACTCATTTTTCTCCGGTATACAGAAATAAAAGAATGACAAAAATAAATGTAAGCCTTCCAAAATCTACGTACATATTTTATAACGGACGGCTGAAAAATAAATGATTCTCTAGTGTATGTGTGTGTATACAATATAAAGAAGAGAGGGAACAGACACACGAGTTACGAGGCAGTGTTTTAATTTTTTCATCATCGACTTCGTCGTATCCTTAATCTCTTTCATTCTCTACTTCTCTTAGACGCAAAAACAATAAATCCATGCACACATATACACCGCAAATGTACATAATGGAGCGACGAATACTAATCATCACCTCCTCCCTTAATTAATTGCACAATGAGTTCGTATTTTTTCTCTGCCCTCTCTAGACAAAAAAGCAGCCTTCCTCTGCATGTGTACGTAGCAAAACACCTACAATATCTTGATTGAAAGTCGTATGAACTGGATACAGGCACGATAAATATATATATTAATTATATCAAAGTCCGGATCGAATGTGTTTCTCGTCACCTCTCCTTCGTTCACTTTTTTTATTATCACAATGGCAACAACGCACAGACGAAGGAGAGTTAGTCTGGCTTTAGATTTATATCACAAAAAGAGAATAGAACGCTTCTCATCCTTTTACTTTCAGATTACGTGCCGCCGTCGCTTTTCTCTATTTTCACCTTCGACTTTGTATCTTCGCTCTTCAACTTAGCGAGCGTCTCTTCTTTAACTGTGTCTAGTGCGGTTACCGAGTCTTTGACCGCATGGTAGATTATATTCTTGATTTGAAGTTTGTCCTCGTGATTCGAATGAGTGTCAGATAAGGCGCGGAACTCTTGGGTAAGGTGGAAGCAATGCGAGATGTTTTCGGGCGAAACAAAATCTTCGGCCACCTTAATACAGTTGTGAAGGTTGCGCACTTGATGTGGTGCGCCAGCAGGGACGAATACAGCGTCGCCCAAACATTGAACTATCGCATACCTTGAAGATAAAAGAAAAAGGATTATTTTTGTTCTCTTATTTTATCATGACAACATAAATACTGCTACCAATAATATTTGAGTTGAACTTTAAATTCAAGAAACATACCCTTCGACTCCGTATTCACGATACAGTCTCTCCCGCAGTGGTCCATCGAGATAGAAACTCTGGTCGTGTATGGGATCGTGATGTGGCTCAAGGCGAGCGCCACGCTCCAGAGCTACGGCGTTGAGCATGTCACGGATCTTATCGGCATCGCGTGCCGCATAGATGTGCCAGAGCGCGCCTGGGATTTCACCTTTCTCGCGAACTCGCCGCCGAGTTAGGATATCACAGCCTGCTTCGTCAATCGCTTTCAGTGCCTCTATAAATTCAAAATAAAAAAAAAAAGCAGTCGTTAGTGACAATCGAATTATTTTATACAGTACAAAGTTTCAAAAATGATCAAAGTATATAATTTACCTTTGACGTGTTCATCTCTATCTCCATCCTTCGAAATACCCACGTAAACCATGACATTTACCGCATCGGACACATCCAGATGTAAATTGGTCGTGCCCTTATCAGGGTACAGCGCAGAGCCATATGCATTATACATTTTTGGACCCAAATCCGGCCTGGTGAACGTAACCGGCAGTCTACTGGTTAAATTCAGCCTTCCGTATCTGTGCGTGTACTCTGATAAGGGAACGCACTTCATTAAGTCGGAAAACCTCGCTGGCAGTATATCTGCGAAGTCACCTCTTGATGGCCAGTCTTTCAGTTTCAGCAGCATTGCGTTGCCTTGATCATCCTTGAGTCGTTTCGATGAGTGCTCAAAGCCTTCCCAGAACTTCCACATGGGTTGTTTCGGCACGAGATTGCCGGTCATACAGTTAACGAGGTCGTTCTTCTGATCGCCAAAATCATTGGAGAAACTGTCCGGATGCCAGAGGTCTTTGTCGAGATATTTGTGCACATCCGAAACGAGAACTGGCTGACCACGTTTCCACTGATCCTGGAATATCCTGTAATTCTTGGGATTGTTGGGATCGAGAAGGCGTAAGAGTTTGCCGTCACATAGCCAAGAATGCGGAACTTCCGGATAAAGGAGCTTACTCTCAGTCAGAGTCATGATGCGAATGGGTAAAGGATCGCGTCCGCGTTGAGGGCACTTATAACGACGCACAAAGTGTTTGAGCTCGCGTTGTTTTTCACCTGCACTAGCTTCACCTTCTTCCTTCTAAAAAATAAATAATTTTTTAGTTCGCGAAAAAAATATTATTTTGTTAAAAAGAAATACTTTTTAAAATGTTTCAGTGTTAAAAAGCTCATAAAAACAATCATGATTTATCAAGTATATATTTAAACATTCATCACATCAAAATATTTAAAATTGTTTTTTTAATTAAAAATAAAAATTTTTAAATGTAAAACTTACTTTAACGCTGTGTTCTATCACACTGCTGATGACCTCATTTAATGTATCCATCTTTGACTTCTTTCCACTTTTGACAACATTGTTTTGATTATTAGCTGTAGTGCTCATTGTTGTTCCACTTTCAGCAGATGTAGCGTTACTATTGTTATCAGGTGAGCTAGGATTAGAGCCTGCATTGTTCTTGTGCGAAGGCCTAATGAGGAGTTCACGTAAGGTTGAATGATTGCCGTCTTGATCGTCAGAATCTGAATCACTATCAAAATCGTTTTTATCTTGATTCTGCAACGCCACGTCTGCTAGCCAGCTCAAAGGTGAATTTTTATCTTCGCCGTTTGCACGCGTATTGGTCTCACTAGAATTTGGACTGCTACACTCCTTAACTTTTTTATCCTGCTGTAAAAAAGAATACACCTTGACATTAGTTTATAGTAAAGAACAAAAATTTTAATTACTTTTAATTGAAAATTTTGTCAGGGTTAAAAAGCTCATGTAAACTATCATAATTTACTCAAGAATGATTTGAAAATATCATCATACATTTCGAATATTCTACAGTTACAGTATTCCATAATAAAAGTTCTTCTCCAAAAGTTTTTTTTAAGTATATTTTTAGAACATTCATAATACCTTAATTTCTTGTTGAGCATTTCCGTTCATCACAGATACCAGATCTCCCTTGATCAAAGACCTCAGATTCTCGTTGGCCGGTTTATTACTAATCGCGTTATCACAGTTACAGTACTTGGGTATACCCCATTCGCTTCTGCACTCGTGCAATCTTTGATCTATCTGTATGAGGCAATCTGCCGGTATAATCTGAGTGAGCAACAGCTGTTCAGGCACGTGGCTCTGACGGTTGGCACAAAGTAACCAAGCGTACTTGTCACGACCCTTGCCGCTTTCTGTCCACACGACGTTCTTATTCTTGCGTGCCTCGTAACAGTCTATACAGACGACGAAGCCGCACTTGCCGCATGTCCAGTGGTAGTTGAACAAAGTGGTATCACACAGATCACACATTTCGCGAACGCCTTTTACAACACGCTTCCAGATCACTGGTTGTTCACCAAGATCTGAACCCACTATAAATAGAATAATAATAATCAATATTAAAAATTTTTTTTTTTTTATTAATTCTTATGTTTTTTATTAAATTAATCGTCAGTGTTAAAAAGCTCATTTAAATTATCATGTTTGATCAAGTAAATATTAATAATTTCATCATTTATAATATTGAAAAAAGAAAAGTAAGATTTAAGTTAATTTTTAAGAGGTAATTTTAATTTACCTCTCGCTAAATGCTCTTCAACGACGCTTTTTTCTTGGTGTATGAGATCACAGAATTGATCACCAACTTGTCGAATTATTTGATATGCCAATTCAATGTCGAATTCGCCTTTGTCCAAATCTTTTTTGCCATCTTTTTGAGTTTCTTCCGTATATTTATCCCGCTTAATTAGTCTATTGTCTTTTCCTGGTAACCAAAGTTGTATGTCACTCTGAAAGATAAAATTGAATATCAGTTAATAAACCATCGACGTTATTAATTGGCTAAACAATATTATACGCCAATTCTTAAAAAATATTGAACTCTGTGTATAACAAGGTATAAATGCTTACCTCATCTGCATCTATGTATGGGTCGTTGAAGCCTGCCATAACAAGCGTCCCAGATTTGGTGAATTGCATTCTTCGGAAGGCGTAAAATCGGCAGAAAACGGTTGTACTTGTTCTGACGGAAGACATTTTGTCTCGCTGGTTGGGGGTTAATCTACACTCACGACACTTTGATATTCTAGTACACGAGTAATTTATGCAATAATCATCCTGTATCCAACTCTGACCAGTTTTCATTAATTTCTCTTCATCGGGCTTGTCTTCCATTGTACTTATTCGATTGTTTCTTCTCTTTTTGTTCTTATTACTACCGCCGCCTGACTTGCTATCTAATCGCTTTTTTTTTGACGAGGTTGATAGTCTTCTTCTTCTTCTTCTTCTTCCTCTTTTGTTTTAACATCTTTTGTGGTCCTTGGTTTTCTTCCTCGTTTTTTAGGGACCTTTTTATTCCCTGTAAAAAAAGAAAAAATAATTTTAGTTTAAATATTTTTATCATAAAATTTTGTGTACAAATTGAATAAAAAATTGTAATCAGGGTTAAAAAGCTCATATAAACAATCATGTTTATTCAAATTTTAATTTAAAATGTTCATCATTTCTTCAATTTGTACTAAATATTCTTAAAACTACATACATGCAAAATTATTTGTTGTAAGCTACAAGTTAAATTAAGAAAATCATAGCCTTAAGCGTTAGTATAAATTATTGTTGCATTAAGCATTAAATGCTATATGTATTTATTTTGAGTTTTTATTTTAATCCAAGCAAACAGTTCAATATTCAGAAATTTTAGGAGACTATAGTAAAAACAGCTTAATTTACATTCAAACATTAAACATATACTGCCAAACTTTTGATCCAAGAGATTTTTTCATTTAGACATTGATTTAATAAGCAAATTAATTACACAAAAATTATTACTAAATGTTTAATGATGATAACAGTTAATAGTAGAAAGAAAATTATATTTTCAAAACTTTGCATGATGACTATAATGGTATTTACGAGGGTACTAAAGGAACAGAAAGGGGAAAAAAAAATAGAACCACAAACTCATTGCAAAGCACCGAACGCGACTCTCCTAGAGATTTTTCCATTCACAGATACTCAGACACACGACCAAAGTAAAAGAAACACCAGTGCGACATTGTTTTCATTTCTCTTAACCCGTAGCCTTATTTGTTACATACATTTGGCTTGCTCCACAAGCGAACGCTGTTGTTCGCCCGATAGTAAGTCAAAATTAATTCTTTTTTTGTCTACACGTCAACTAACCGTTTCCCGAGGCTTTGTAGGTTTCAATTGTAGATATTTGCATGACTGCTCGAGCAGGGAATCTCTGTTCGCTGGAGTCGCTCACTGATCCAGCCTCACTCTCGTTACTGGACTCGCTACCAGCGGCTGTGCTTCCTCTACCCGGCTTCTGTTTCTTTCTGCGGCGCTGATCCTGGACGGCCGTTTGCTGTTTCCAGGCGGCTCCCTTCTTTCGCTTTACCTACCACACAGACATAGGATTATTTATAGTAGTCAGGCAGTGTTCATGCTCCCTCTCCTCTCTCTCCTTGTTCTCCCAAGTGTGTTACGCGTGCTACAACCCTGTGTTAAATCTCTGGATATTTTACGAATGAGAACTGCCTAACCTGAATTACCATATTATCAACTACAGTAGATTGCTTATTACAGCGCTGTTTTTACAAACTCGTGCTTCTTTGAACTCTCATTTCCAGTTTTGATTAACAATCTATATTTATGATTTATAGAAAGATTTTTCTTAAAATAAAAGTTTATAATTATTTCATAACAATTGAATCATCAGTTAATCTATTTTCTTGTAATACATTAATAAATAACTTCTATTTTGAGATACTTGCATGATTCTTATATATAGTTGCCAAGATAGTCTTTCTCTCAAACATTGCATATAAGTAACTTTAAAAATAACTCTCGACTATTGAGCCAACTATATTGTCACATTACAAAGAATTTACAGCAGTACTTAAGTTCAAAAATCCATAACTTATACAATTGCAGTCTAAAAATTTTAACAAGTCGATAAGCATAACATCTCCTCGTAAGTCAATCATACTACCAAAATGACAAATCATCAAAATAAAATTGCATCATGGCTCTCTAACAGCAAATCACCCACACAGCACAATATAACTGTTGCCTCCATGTGTATATATAAAAAACGTAAACAATAAACAGTACACAGTAACAATTTTACACAGACTACAAAACTCTCTCGTCATTACCACCGAACTCCTAACAAATCGCCAAAATAATCGCCCAAAAATCCTTGACTACATTAACCAAGCTCCCTGCTCCATTAACCGTTTGATCACAAAAAAAATCGCGCTATCTCGCGGGCCGGTTATGTAACGCGCGCAGTCCTACCAAAAGGGACGACGCGACCCTTAACACGCGCAACCCAGCTCCACAGTTGCAACGCTTGCCTGCGCGCGCCTCTCAAGGAGAAAAATAAAAATGCTCCGAGAATAAAGCGAGAGAGTTCGAAAGAGGGACAAAGACACGCTTGAACGCGCGGCTCTTTCCTAATCCGGCGATGTTTACTATCCCACTCTCATAACCGAGCAACAACAAACTTTCTCCCGTGAATGAAAGGAAAAAAACTATACTCTCTGCGCCCATGTGACGCGCACGCGCGCGCTTTTGGAGGTTAAAGCGGCTGCCCGGGTTCTATATACTCTCACAGACGTACCAGGTACGGGTCGTTTTCCATCGTGGACGGAGCCTCGTTTGTATCCACTTTGATGTACGCTGAATTCAAGGCACGCTCGGCTATTTTTCACACACAGTCATATAAATACACACACTGTTAAATATGCGGACTATCGGAAGACAACACTAGCACAGTTTCGCGCGCGGTTCACAAAGAGAAGCGAAGAAGTAAGAAAAAGTCTCGGACGCCAAGCGACTGCCAAGCGACTGCCAAGGGACGACGCGACCAAGTGCCAAGCCGCAATGGCGCGCGCCTGCGGATTTCCGAGCGGTGCCTCGTGCGACGAGAGAGGGGATGCTGGCTGAGCTGCGCACGCGTGGGCTGGTTGCCGCATGTGTTGCCGCGCGGGAAATTCGAATGCTGCTTGCTGCTGCTTGGCGGTTTGGTTTTGGAGCGCAGGGGAGGTTTCTCTTTATCGGTTGTGGGCTGAATAGTGATTTTGGAGATTTTTTTTGTTGGTACTGCGTTCTGTTTGCGCGTGGGATTGAGATCGTCTGGCTTCAACTATTAGTGAATTTTGTAGTTGAGGATAGTTTTATTGCTCGCGCTAAAGTAATTTTAGAGTATAATGATTGTTGAAGCGAGATGAACTCAGTCCTTGCAATAGTTTCCTGTTTTTTATTTCATGATTTATATTCTTACATATCCTAAATTTCGCAGTTAATACACGTTAAATAAACTTTCTATGTATTACAGGTACTTTTAGGAAAGAACTTAATAAAAGTTTTTATGACGTGATTTAAAACATAAGTTATCAAATTTTTTTCTGTTAAAAAAACAGTATAGTGCAGAAAGTTTATTTAATAAATTCTCGGTAGCTTTGTTGGATAAACTTTCGCTTGAACGTTATTCACACATTTGTTTTTGTTATTAGTGACTCTTTATGAAATGAAAACAAGTATCTTTTATTATTATTACTTAGCTATTAGTTTAGTCGCAGTAAGTTCGCAATTATAATTTTTTATAAACTTTTCTTTGTGTGTAATGAAAAAATCTCTAGGATATTTCTTTTCTCTCACAATAATATATGCGTATACACCTAATGATAGAACGAAAAGAGAAAATTTGAAGTATGGCTTTTTTGCTTGAAAATACTCATCTCTGAGACATCGATTAAGATCAACACAATATTCGCACACTTACATCAAACTCTCTACAGAAAAAGCGTGGTTGTGCAAGTAATATAAATAAAAAACATAAAACATAATGAAAAAAGAAATGAAAGTTCTAAAGAAGTAGTGCACAGTCGTTTTGCATTCACATTGGGACAAACTGTACTTTCAAAATTCTCAAAGCGCATGACTTATTGACTAGCTGCAATTTAAATACATATGGTACATACATTCGTTTAGTTAATATACAGTAGAGTTAAAATATTTATATACATTAACTAAGAATGAAATTTAAATGAAAGTTATTTAATTTTAAGCTATTTGTTACAATACATTACTACTGAAAGTTCGACTGTGCAAATAGAAAAATGTTTCTAAAATGTAGACTCTGAACGGCTGTTAGAACATAATGTCATTACAACTTTTTAAAATAATGTATGTTCAAATATAGAATCAATTTTTTTTAAACTTTCATGATATCATCATATTTATTAATGATAATAGAAGTCTGTCTAAAATTGGATACTAGTAAATCTTTAACTGATTAATTGAAAAAAATCTTAATTTATTAAAATATAATGCTAATAATAAAATATTAACAAAATATTGAATTTGTCTTTATTAATATATATCTGTATTAGATACAGCAATTCTTTTATTTATGAACTTATGGAAATTTCAATAATATAATTATTAAAAATAATAAATAAACGCTAAAAAAATTTTAAACAGACTTATAAAGAAAGGCTTTAATTTTCTTTATTTCTAGTGCAAAATAGAAGCAAATAAAACAATCAAGCAAAGCTGCACGCAGAAAAAGAAGTAAAAAAAAACACAGAAATTCTTTTCAGTTCACAGAAACAAAAGTTTTTGTGATTTGAAAAGTTTCAAAATTGTTACACCAGACAAAAGGAATATAATTTTTCTGCGTGTAGCGGTCAAACAAAAAAGGCAAAAGAAAAAATAGCCACGCAAACATTCAAAATAAAAAAATAATAAATAGGAAAAAACTCGGGGATACGGAAGAATTTCTCGAAGCAAAGAGAGGAGTTCATATCGGCAGCTGGTCATACCTTGGGCGGTTTCCGCTTTGGTGGCGCCTTCCTCTCAGGCTCGCTGTTGGAGGAGTCCTCGTGGACGCTTTCAGAATTGGCAGCGGCCGCTGCTGCAGCGTGACCGTTCACCGATTCCTTAACGGGCGTCTTGCGTGCCTTGATTGCCACCTTAGATTTGCTGATGCTGTTCACAGCCATGCTGCCGATGTTGTGGATCGAGTTTACCGCGCTAGGCAGGCTCGTCGTGGATGTTGTTGTGGAGGACGACGATGAAGAGGAGGAAACGGAGGCTGTAGACGAAGTGGAAGAAGACGTCGTTGAGTTCGTGCTATCTTTGTCTTTACCTACAATCCATACAAGTGTAATTTAAGAAACTGATGATTTAAATGTAAATAACTGAATTTGTTATTAATAATCAAAGTGGAATCTATTTCAAATAAATTATAAAATTAATAGCTAGTTCACTTTACTTTTACTTTTATAATTTTTAATAAGAGTAATGAACTTACCAGCATTGCCGTTTGACTTATTAGCAATATTGAGTGGCAGCGTGACGCAGGAACCACTGCCTACAACTCCGGTGGTATCTTCGGTGCCGTCCTCACCAGAATGTCGCTGTAGCCAGGCTTTCTTGAGCTTGTGCACCGGGTAACTGGTGCTGCTGGGCGGTCGGGCAGGCGCCGGACTATTGGACTTATCACTGTCCGCCTTGGCTGGCGTGCCGGGTGCACTAGGCGCCGGGCTTGGGGCAGTCGTCGAAGGTGCTGGTGACGGTGCCGAGGTTGTAGTCAGCGGAGTGGGCGTGAGCGCGAGAGGTGGTGGATTGCTGTTCGGTGGCAGAGAACCGACGCTGCCGGCCGACGAGGGCCTCACCGATCCGTCGCCGCTCGCCGTTCGTGGCGCTGGGCTTACCGAAGGAACGTTCACCTATTGTTATAGAAAAATAACAAGCGTTAATTAATTGTTATTTTTAAAATCATTTAAGAGCACGAACTTGCGAAAAAACGCTTACCTGGCTTTGGCTGTTAGGCTGTGTCAGCAACGCAGTATTCACGACTGTAGTAATAGAAGTGGCCGCCGATGCGATCAGTGGACTTGGCTCGCTGACTCGCGAAAGTACCGGCGAACTCGATGCACTTTGCACCGTCGTTACCGTCGGTTGTTGCTGTAGTTGCTGTTGCTGCGTTGTCTCCTCTATCCTGCGCTTTTTGGCGACCTCGAGAGCGACGGGCTGCTGGGAAGCAAGAGCTGCCTGCTCGCCGCTCAAGGGCGTGCTCGCCTTGCGCTTGGGCGAGCCGGACCTCTCCACGCCGAGATCCAGCGGCTGCGTCTGGAAGTTGTTACTGTTGCCGCTTAGCGACTGTGGGCCTTGCTGGTGATGGGCCACCGGATGAACGATGCCGGGTGGCGGCCTCGCGATCGGGGCCAGCGCCGAGCTCGGCGGTAGCAAATGTAGCGGTGGCGGTAGTTTCCTGAACAAGATCACAAAAAGTATGTTTTATTAAAAAGTCTTACATAAGTATACAGTACAAGGCAGATGTAAAGTGAATACTAACCCCATTCCAGGTCCTGAGTGCAGCGAGGGCGGCGGTGGCAGTTTGTTTGCACCGAGCGGGCTGCCGTAGCCCCTCGAGTCGTAGGGACTGCGGCTGGAGTGGGCCGGCGGCGGCAGGTGGGCAAAGTGAGGCGAGCCCGTGACGGTGGGTCCCGCCGGTTGATGAGCTATCGGCTGGAAGGATGAGCCGCCGCTGCTCGCCTTGGACGTGAGCGGCAGAGGCAGCGAGGCGACCGAGCTTGCCGTGGACGAGCCCATCGAGCCAGGAGAGGCGTCCGAGGCCCGGCAGACTGGAGTCCCCGTCATGATGCCCGAGTTCGGTTTGCCGTAGATGTGCGACGGCGCGGGACTGCTCACTTTGGGCTTGGAGCCAGCAGGCGCCGCGTAGTGCGACGTGGGCGAAACGCTCGGATGATGGCCGTGAGGTGGCGGGTACGCCGAGTACGGGCTCTTAGCCTGGTGCGGGGGGTAGCCCAACTGGGGCTCGGGCCTGCTGAGGTAGCGGGGCTCGGGCGGCGAGGGATGCGGCACCTGGGAGACAGGATGCTGCTGTTGCTGCTGCTGGGACGATTGTTGTTGCTGCTGCTGCTGTTGGGACTGCTGTGACTGCTGCTGGCCGTGGGGCGAGTGACGATTGTGGCCCTGGTGCTGCAGGCTCGAGGGATGGTGAGCACTGCCGGGACGGCTGTGGTGGCCGGCCGACTGGGGCGAGGCGCTCATCATACCAGCCGATTTGGACTGCTGCGAGAGATCGTTGTGGAGATGGTGCTGAGGATGATGGCCATGTGGGCTCTGCGTCGGCGAGCGACACTCATACGGCGACTTGTGCTGCGAGCCCGATACCTGAAATTCAAATATACAAATTTTATTTATATTCGTACTTACATTACTAAATTTTTCATTTAATTTAATACACATGTACTGGAAGCAAAATTTTCAACGTTTTTGCTTGCAATGACACTATCATATTCACGATCGCAAAAGCACTTACCGAGACAGGCTGGACATTGAGGTAGGACATCATCTTGGGACTGGGCGAGTGGGCCGGCGCCGCCACCGACTGCTTCTGGTGCTGGTCCCTGCTGCCCTCGTTCTTCACGATAACCGAGCTCTTGTGATCGGGCAGCAGCGGCGGCGGATTCGGCAGCACGTCGCCCCTGGCCGAGACGTGATGGTCCCTGGCGTCGACGAGGCCGACGACGCCGCCACCGGGCTTGCACTGCTGGCTCGACGAGGACGACTTGTTGACCTTGATGTCGTGGACGAAGGCCGAGGGCTGGTAGCTCGAGTAGCCGAAGAGGCTGACGTTCGGCTCGGCCTTGGGCAGGCTCTGGTGGGGCTGGTGGCTCACCACCTGGGACTGCTGCTTGTCGTGGCGGCTCGAGACCGAGGACATCGACGAGGACGACTTGGAGGCGCGCGAGTGCGCCGGCGGAGGCGGATAGTCGAGCTTGCCGGGTACGCTCGATGGCCGGGAGACCTGCAATGCGATAAAACGAATTAACAACTTTGATTTTTTTTTATTTAATTTTTAATTGAATATACACATGAAACAAACTGAAGTTTGAAACAGCACGAAAATTCAGCAACAAAGAACAAACCTGCTGGGCAGACTGCGGCACAGCCGCAGCCCTGAGATAGGCCAGACTCTGCTGGGCCGCCGCGTACTCGCTGGCAGCTACGGCCTCCTGCTGCTCCCTCTGCGACCTCTCGGCCGCCGCCTGAGCGGCCAGCTGGTGCTCTCTGTGCTCTCGCTCCTCTCTGTCCCTGTGCTCCCGCTCTCGCTCCCTCTGCTGCTGCTGCTGTTGCTGGGCGCTCGATGAGGAACCGCCCGAGCTCTGTTGCTGCTGCTGCTGCTGTTGCTGCTGCTGTTGCTGGGGCGAGGCCGAGGGCTGAGGCGGGCCCACGCCCGGATGATGGTGCATCGAGGGATGGCCCCGATTGGCGCCCGGAGGAGGCGCCAGAGGGATAAAGCTGCTCCACGGCATCGAGGCCGTCTGCATGTTTCTCTGCACAAGCGAATAAGACACCTTCACTTCAATCAATACTGCTCCATTGTCAAGATAATGGGGGGATGCTGAGAGTTTGGGGTGTAGGGTTGCGAGTTGGGTTTGAGATAGAGAGTTTTAGAAGAGGTATTGTGGAGGTTATTATGGTGAAATATAGCGCAAAGTGATATCGGGTTTGCGTCTACATTTTCCTAGCGTGAAAAAAAGACGACGCGTTAACGAAGAAATTTTCGAGTTTCGACGGAATTCGACGGTGCGTTATCAGCGATCACGGCCTCTAATCTCCGCTTTCACGAGTACGCAGGCGTGATTCTCTTCAAAGGCTATCGTAAAAAGTGCAATAATTCTCGGGGGCCCCTATCTTATCGCCGTTTCATTATCAACGCCGCGCGCTTATTAACATACATTCGAGCCGATAATCCGTCAGACAATTAGATAAGAAAGCCGGAGCGCTCCGGACGAGCGTAGAGCTCGTTACAGAAAAACACGCGGCGGCCATCGGCAATTTCGTCGCCGATATAGCTCTATAAATATACCTGTTTGCTCGCCGCGGAAAGGAAAAATAAAAGGTCGCCCCGGCGATATTGCGGTACTCGTCTCCTTAATTATCGGCCGAACGCAAAACATTTTCCTCGCGAACGAGCGCGCGCACGCGTTCGAGTTATACAAGCGTCGTGCGCGCAAGCAGGCAGATAAAGTCTCTCTCTGAGGCGCGCAAGGAGTTTGTAGGTCAAATTACCATACCTGCATATACATACGCGGCGCTAACTGCAGGCGGCAGGCGCTTTATTACGCCGAACGGGCATAATTGGCGGGAGAGAGTGGAAAATTTTTTCTCCCCCCTCCCCGCTTTTGGCTTTGCTTATCGGGAGAGCGGCAGTGGAATCGTTTTTATCTATTTCGTTTTATTAAACCTTATGCAAATCGCTTGACGATAGATATTGAAATTCGTGGGGGACACTTGCTTGCGTGCTCGACGGAGATAGAGTGGCTCTTTGTCAAGGCTGATACGAGCGAAATGTGCTTAAACGCCCGGTGTGTCTTTCTCTGTTTGCTGTTTCGTGCCCCGAGGCGATCGCGCGTTTGAGTAATTAAAAAGTCACGAGCGCGCTTGGGTTTTCGTGATGAAACGCGCGCTTGTATTTGGAGGAGGGAAAAATGGCGTTGAATAAGTAATGCTCCGAATGCTGCGAGCCGTAATGTTATTGTTTCCAGTGCAAATAAATAATAGTAGGTTGTTGATAAATATCGTTCGGTCGGCGAGATATTTACGGCAAATATTTGAGCGTTGTAAAGCAGTGCAGCAAGTGGCGCGATTCACGGAAATTCCAACTAATAGGTCAATATTTCCCGGTAGTAATTAATGACAAGTGTAAATATACTTCGTAAATATTATTCCAATTTACGCGCTGCTAAATCAATACGACCTGCAATCATGCACGACTACACCAAAAACCCAAATATAAAAACGTCATTATAATCATCGAGCCGCCCCGCTAAATCAAACCATACACCACAATCGCACAATCCCCCAAAAACAGCAATTCCTCGGGCGAGAGAAAAACATCCGGGCGAAGCCGACGAAAAAAATCGCCCGACTTCACGCAAATTTTAGCGCACAAAGGTTACACTCACGCGAGTCTGGCACGCACCGACCTCGCTCTCTAGGGACGCGAGCACAAGCACTATATATGTGAGAGAGCTGCCCGCTTTAGTGTGCCGCTCGCGCGCGCAGCCGTCGACGGGAGAATCTAATTATAGCCGCAGACTCGCGCGCAGAGAGGCCGATTACTATGCTAATCGCGCGCCGCGAATGTCAGCCCACATTGTGTTTACGCGTGCGGCAGGTCTGGGTATGGTGGAGAAAGGCTTTTTTTATAGTGGTTGAGGTGGTTGGTGATACTTTTTTTGGGAGGAAGAGTCGATTTGTCGTCATGATTATGAAATTGTCTCGTGATGGAAGGGTTGACTTGTTTTTGTTGGTAGTCTGTTATGAGAGTTTAGTTTTTTAGGTTGAAGTTGAAGATCGGGTCGAGATGTGGTAATGGATTGTTTATGCGAGTTTTAACGTTGTTCGTTTTTATTAGATTACGTGGACAAGCTCGTTTAACGCTGTCTCCTCGCTTGAGCTGCAGGCTTTTATCATCAGCTCGATAGCGCATAAATGAATAAAACATTTTTCGGTACAAAACGAAAACAAGATGAAAATTCGTTTTCAATTCGAGCGGAGGAAGTATTTTCTCCCGCAGGAATTTAGAGAGTCAATGTTTAGATAGCGCGGAATTATGATAAACCGCTCGTAATTAGATGCATACTTGCATGCGCGCGCGCGCTCGCTGCATCTAATTATATAATTGCGGCGAGGTATTTTTAAAAAGCCACAGCCGCGGTTTGCAAAACTTCGATAATACACACGTTTACGTCCGCGATCCTTAAGCCAGCGCAGAAACGTCGTCGCGATAAAAGGAAAACAAAAAACGGATAAACGTCGTCGTAAAAAGAAGCAGACGGGATCGCGGAAAAAATCGCAGAATTCCCAAAGGCTTTTACGCAATTATGATAATTCCCGTGCAAGCGTCTTTCTCTCCTGCTATCAATGAATAACACAGCGCGTTTCCTCGAGACAACGACTTGAAATGCAAAGACGGAGCAAAAAATAAAAATTCGACGATATGGCGAGGCAAGAATTTTCATATCGCGCCTTCTGGCTTCGAGATTATGCACATTATATTCGAGAATACATTTGCGGAGCGCTCAACTTAGTCACTGCTCGCTGGCAGAGCGACAAAACGCGTGCGCGCTTTATCGCCTTTTATTGTGTTTTGCGTCTTTTCGCAGCGATTGTCTCGCGGCGAGTTTTTTCCTTTTTTATTGCCCAACGGCCTGACTCGTTTGTCTTTGACGATTTATTTTGATACTGGCTTTTGTGTACTTTGTGCCGTTGCGAGCGATATTATTGAATTTGCGAAATTTCATTCATATACTGGGAATGAATAGCTATTCTCGAACGCTGTGCGTAATTGTAATTAGTGTACGTAAACAAATAGGCATTCATAAATGTAATACTCTATATTTAGTCTAACAATATTTACCACAAATCAATCAGAAAGCCAAGCTACTCATCAAGACAAAAGCATACAGTGTCAATTTAAGAATAGCAAGACGTGAAAACACGTCGGCAAGTGTCACACTAGATGCACGCCGATAAGAAATCTGTTATCGATTAGGCATCGAGCGAGCTTATCGAGCAGCTCTTTCCGCACTTCTTTCCCCCTTTGTCGCTTATCGCGCTCGATCGGCTCTAAACAAGCGGATGGGCTCACGCCATAGTCTATGTAACCACGTGTGCACGCGATCTTTGCTTTTCCATTCCGATTGCCAGCTGAAAATTACTGTAGCGTGTTTTTATATTGGTGAGTTGTACGCGCGTGACCTATCAGATGAGTGAAGTTTTTGATCGGCTAAATGGTTATTTAAAGTTGAGGCAATTTTATGTTTCTGGCTGACAATTGGATTTCGTTTGGTAACGGAGACAGAAACAACAGAAACTGGTAACGGACTGTAATTACATATTAACCAAGGTTTTCTTAAGAATCGTAAATATAACCTTTTCACAAAACGCGACAACCACACTGAATCACCAAAAAAACCCCCAAACCATCGATCTAAAATTACAAAACTCGCTATTACGACACAACAAAACTAACAAAAACCAGTCCCCGCGTCGATCACCAACCAACCATTCTCCTCTCGCTCCTCGCTCGGAATTTCAATTCGCGCGCCATACCTTGAAATCCCAAGGAAAAATACAATCGACCTATCCTCGTAAAACACCTCAACGACGCAGCTTGACGTAAGGACTCGGCAAACTAATGACACCACACACACACACCAAAGAAACACGTAATCCTCGCGACGCGAGAAAAGAAAAAGAGGGTCGACTTCTTCTTACTCTCCCGGCGAGGCAGCTTATCGCCTCCGCTTTATCGGAGTCTGCATGCGTGCACGACTGTTGACGATTCCGCGTATGTAAAGAGAGAGCAGAACGATAAGATTGGATTTCGCTGCGTTTGAGTGTCGATTATTCTCTTTTTTTTCTGCTCACATGGCGCTGCTGTTCTATTTTTTCGCTCCCCCGTCGCTTAGCTTTGCATTACACGCTTCTGCGTTGGATTCCAAGCGCGCCGACGTAGACGGGAATGCGTCAACCGACGGTTCGTCGTTTCTCGGTATAGTCTGACTGTGCGCGGCGCAGCTGATATAATGTTCTCACGTTTCCGCGGAGAGCGATTAAAAAAGGAAAAGCGCAGAGTGCGGAGGGAAACCGAGTTTTAATATCCTCCTACCGCGGCGTGACTCTCGACTCGCTCGGTTTACATCAGTCATCGGCAGAAAAACGCCGAGTTTTCCAGCCTCAAACTTGAAAGCTCGCGCTTGACACGCTCGCACTATACACTACAGCAAATTTCGCGTCGCTCCGTTTAAAAAAAAATCTCAAGCCGTTGCGCAACGCTCTCTCAGCCCGCCGGCAGCACAAAAAAGGAGCAAAGAATCCTTTTCCCAGGCGCTCTTTCCGAGAATAACGCGCGCATAGGCGGCTTCAGGCGAGCGAGTCGCCGCTGCCGCGGAATATCTCGGATCTCTTGTGAGAGAGAGAGAGAGGTCGAAAAAAGGAGCGAGCGTGCGGAGTGGGAGCGATTACACTTTTTCCGGTTTTAACGGGACTCCCCGAGAGCTGTGTAGCTTTCTTTTGTCCGGGCGCGGAGCCGTGAGCGGCTCGTTTTTCTAATTTATCTGCTGGCCGCTTTTGTTCTCGCTTCCAGACGCGCCGCTGCTGGCTCTTGCTGCTGTAGTGTTGCGGATTAGACACGGGTTAAAGAGAGCTGATACGGCGGGGATGGTTTAACTAATGCTTCGAGGAGCTCGATGATGCGTTTGTATTTTCCAGCGATTCGGTATGTATATAAAAAGGAACGAGAAGCTGTCTAAAATCTACCGGCTCTGCGCGTTGTTGATACAACAGCAATTACGCTTTCGCTCTTAAAACAGCGAGAAATCCAAGCGGACCATCCAGTTACACAAGCGTTTAATTAAAATTCCGAAAACAAAGCCTTTATTCAACACTTGGCGCACGCGCGTCCAACCCGTTATATTCCAAGCCCTTTCTTAAAGTCGCCCGCAGAAGAGAAGGAAGAGGGGACACGGCCAGCTACGGGCAAAGAGAACGAGAAAAGAGAGGCGGCTGCGCCGAGGTGCAGAGAACAAGTGAGGAATGGAGAAGCTGCTGCAGCTGCAGCTGCTGACGGGGCGCAGGCGAGCGGGCTTATGTGTGTGTATATATATATAAGTGCGAGAACGAAGAGCAGCGTCAGCGAAAGGGGAACCGGCTGACCTCTGCACAGCCAGCACGCACGGGAATTTCCCGTTTCTCTCGCTCGCTCGCTCGTGGCGGCTTCGTTTTCGCTTCGCTCAGCTAGGTTTCTGAGTGTGTGTGTGGGGATACATGCCGGATCGATGATTATTGCACGGGCGCGCACGTGCGTTAGGTAATTGCTAAGCTGGATTGGATATGCTGCCTATTTTCGGTTGGCTGAATTGACTGTGAATGCGGATTGGTTAATATTTTTTTCTCGGTATTTGGGTATAGATAGGAGCCAGTGATTGTATGAGTTTATTTTGGTTGCTGATAACGCGGAGATAGAAATCGAGCGAGCAATGAGGAAACATTTAATCTTCGACCCGGCGATCAAACGTTAAATCTTCGACCGACGTAATTTCAAGAGCATCGACGAGCGCACACGTATACATCAAAGAAACCGTTAAAAAAATCGAGGCTAGCTGAGCGCATAATAGAAAGCAGCGAGCTACTGCGCTTACGCTCCCGGAAAGGTAGATAGATCGCAAATTTGCAGGCGCGCGCTTCTTTGCCTAGTTCTGGGAAAACTTGCGATTCTATTCCCGAGAGAGCATCTTTCTCGCGCGGCGGAACCGCCCCGACGTCCAATTAGTCTCGTGGATCAAAGCGCAACGATCGCCCGAGATTTCACAAAAGTGATAATCTTAAGATGCTGGCGAGGCGCCCGAGAGCGCAAAGACGGAGATTAGGAGCTTGATGCCGCTTTTTTTCTGGTTCGTTTATTTAATGATGAGGGAGCAGGAGACAAGTTGATAATGAGGATTTTATAACAGTTGTCAAGTGCAATATACGAATTTACCATGGAATTAGGGAAAATTGTGCATCTTTACTTTATAAACCACAAGTGCAAGGCAATATAGTTATAGCTTTACTTTCCGAACGATCCTACGTACGCTAGTTATTTATCGGGCAAAGTCATGTTTGTCAACTTGAGCGAAAATAGCCGCGCTAAAAGTAATTTACTTTCATCGATAAAGACGACGCGCACATAGAGGAACTTTCCGGGAAACTCGGGCGATTCTGCAGCAGCGCTGAAATTCGAGAGAAAGTTTTAATGAAATTTTCCGCGGGAGTCAAATTAGCAAAGGTCAAAGCTGCAGAGCGGCGAAGACGGCCCGAGGCTGGAGGTGGGGCGAAACGAGCGGCTTTATACGATCGGTTTTTTTTTCTTTGCGCAGAAAGTAATTAACTAACGCAATTAATCATTCAAAAAGAAGACTTTTAAAGTTACAACAAGAGGCTGGTGCGTCGATACGAGAATTCGACGTTACGATTTTCATTAAAAATACTTTTTTAACGTTCGCGACGACCGGGGGCTAATTTATTCAGCTTATTACGAGATAAGAGAGAGGGCATTGCACGAGTGACTTTTTGTCGAAATATTTTGAAAAGGAGGAAAGTATTTCAAGAACCGTTTATTATAATAACACAATTATTACTTTATTTTTCTTCGCCGATGCAAAGTTCAGCTCCGAAATTTCGAAAATATTGATCATAGCTGCCTTATCGCCGCCGGATAAACAGCGGAACTTCTGTTTTTTCTTCGACTGTACAAAGTGCAACGGCGGCCTGTGTTTACACTTAGATAGGTGAGATTAGAGTCGTGCGCGGGGCGGCGTAAAAAAGACCGAAAAAAAAGAGAACGATAAGCTTAAAGGCACATGCCCTTCGCCGCCTTTTTGTCAAAGCTAAAGATTAATGTCGAAGATAAAGCTCGTATAACCCGCTGCGAGCGCTTGGATATACAGGACTGACATACTGGCGCACTGGTTGACTTTTTTTATTAATGGATTTTATGCTAATTTTAGCGCGCTTTAATCGCGACTATAAACGTCCACGTTTTTTAGAATAAATTTTCTATGAATTAATTGTGGGATCGCGTCAAGCTTGTATGCTTTTCGATCTACTTTAAAGCGGCGGCGGAGATTTGAAATTTTAATTTCAACGTAACCTACTAACACCGCTCTACAATTTACCTAATTAACCAATCCCAATATTTAATACTTCACTCGAAGAAGCAGCTTTTTCAAACGTTCAGCGCACCTCGCAGCCTAAAAAAAAACCAACGTACATAAACAATTTTTTACAGCGATTGCCAATCCCCAGCGCAGAAATAAAAACTGCCCGGCCAAGAAAATCGCTCGGCGAGCGTTTCGCGATAAACAAATCCGGCGCTTGTATATATCTCTCTCGCGTTACTCTCCGTGTAAGCCGAGAATCGCCCGGCCATGCGCGATAATAAATTCGCGAATGACTCGTTACTCACGCGCATATAGCATCTCGGTTACACAATGCGCAAGTACACATCGACGCGAGGTCGTCTCGATGGAATTTCGCGCGCTTCTTGATAATTCATGCAGAAGTCTGCCTGTAAACAGGCAAGGCAGACGTTTCTCAACGTTTCGGATGCGTCTTTTGGGAGAAAAATAATAGTTTCAAGGTCGAGTGATTGTTTTTTTATTGGTAAGCGAGTTCGAGAGGGCAGCGATATTAATTTAAATGACCGCGCGCCGCGTAATCGATACTCGGAAAAGGTTTGAATTATGACTACGAGGGAGATATTGTTTTATAATTGATAGCGCGCTTTACGAGGTGTTTGCCAGCTTCAAGTGGCATTAATTTCTTTTTCGAGTTCCTTATCATTGTTTATTGACGTCGATGCGCGCGAATGATTAAAACTCTTCGTAATTAATCTGCGCGCTCGCGCGCTCGTGTAAGCACAACAACGTCTCGCGTGTACTTCCTTTTTTCCGCTCTGTGTCTGCGTGCGTGTGTGTGTGTGTATTTATAAAGCTGCTTTGAAGAGTCACCTGCGCCGACTTTGGTGTACGCAGAAAAACACGTTTATGAAAATACGAACATTTGAATTTCGCTTCGGTTAATGGTTTTTTTTATCTTTTTAAAATCTCTTTAAAATAGCTACTGAATAATTGAATACATTTGCAGATGGAGAAAAATCCATCGATTTTTCCATGCTTAAGTAATCCCATTGAGAAAAAGTATTCCAACGATCGGACGTGCTCCGAGGAGACTGGTTTATCCGGCAGCGATTCCGAGCGAAACGCGCGCGCTTTTTTTTTACGGGATCCGTCGAATCAACGGTAAAACTCCTGTAGAGCTCGCTCGCGCCAATCCGACGTAACACTTTCCGGCTCTCGCGCATCAATTTGCATCAATCAGCGCTCTCCTCTCTCTCTCTCTCTCTCGCCTCGCCAGATCGAATCGCCGCTGAACCGTCGCGAATTTCCTCGCTACGTAGACGCTTTAAGGGGGGAAGCTGAGGAATATCGGAAGGGCTTCTTTGGCCGCTTCGGCAAAAGCGAGCCTGGAGAGGTGTAAATATGGATGATGTCGGAGAAGCTTTTTCGTGTCGTCATTGTGCTGGGGGAAAAATTTCCTTCTGCTTGATAGATTATCCGTTTCTCGGTAGTTGGGGATGTATATCGGGAGATGTTTTACGATTTCGTGGAGTTCTTGACTTTTGATGAGATAAAAAATTAACAGGATTGAGCGCTTTGTGTGACTGTTCGCTTATATTGGAAAAATGTGAGAAACTCTACAGTTATTGTATACAAAGTAGAGCAATATTAATTTTTCCCACTATACTCAATTGCATATAGATATAAACTACTAACACGTAAACAAAATTCCAACGCGAACCGATTTTGCCTTCAACTCCCTTAAATAAAAAAAAACGCCTCTCCGTATCTCTAAAAATCAATGAACCAACAAGCAAAGAAAGACCGCCGTCCGTCCTCCTAAAAAAAGGCATTCAAACCTCGCTTACACCAAAGCCCGAAGTGAAATAAGAATGCGACCGACAATATTTTTATGCTCGCGCGTTTCCAATCGGCCGCGGATCGGCTCCTCTGCTCTTATTATCCCACGAGCGCGCCTGCCTCCATTGTTGCGTACCCGCTGCTCCGAGTGCATAATTAATGACCTCGGCTCTCTTTCTCTCTCTTACGGTGCGGAAGCTTTGCATTGCAAATGACACACGAGCCTCGAGTTCTGTCTGGGCACGGAGACTAAGAAGAAGGAGAAGAGGAGAGAATTGAAGGGGGGTGGAGGAAAGGGGGGGACATGTCCCGTTGGACTCGTCCTCCTCTTCTGTAAACTGGCTCTCGCGCCATCTATCGGCCGGTGTACCATTACCTCTCGTGGCTTAACGTTTTCTCTCTCTTCTCTCCTCTCCCTAAGTACGCCGATAAATAACGAAAGTTTTGCCGGGGGAATTTATGCGCCGTGTGCCGGTTTCTTCCTCCTACTTCTCTCTCTCTTTCCCTCTTTCTCTCCTCTTTCTCTATATCGCCGTGTAATTTAGTATTCCACTGCTCGGATGTATATATATACGTATATACGAAAGTTCCTCGGCGCTCTCTCGGCGAGTATATCTCGATGACGCTGTTTTTCCCTTCGCGAGCACGATTTATCAGCGATGATGGCTTTTGCCCGCGGTTATGAGCTTTCGGAGCTCGCCCGGGATTTATTAATTACGTAAGTCCCGAGAGCCAGCGCGAGCGGCGGCAAAGTGAATGTAATTTGTGATTTTTCAATGGAAACTTTAGAACGCGCCGAGATCGCCGTATAATACCGGTGATATAAACATGATAATTTAGCTTCGGGATCTCTCTCCTGCTTTCCTGCTCTCGGGGCACATAAATTTAACGGTCCGCACCGAGGAGCGATGTAAATTTTTGAAAGTGAAACTAAATTTACAGCGCCGGGCTCTAAACGGGTCAAGTGTATGTAATACTGGAAACGCTATTCAGCCGGTGCTTTAGAGATATTGCAAAAACGGGAAACACAAATTTCCAGATTAGTATTCGGCTTATTTAAACGCGCGAAACACTTGGCGAATGCGTCACTCAGTCCTGAAATTATTCACGAGATTACGCTCTGTTTTTCCGTAACCGATCGACAATCGCAAAAGCGATTCAATGGAATTGATCTCACGACCTCACGAGCCTGGCGAGAAGAAAAAAATAGACTTCGTCTCGCTCTAACACACAATTAAAACGTCGCCGCGCGCCCGCGACGGCAGCGACCATATGGCGCCTTGGCGCGATGAATTAGCAGTCGATAAATACAGCCCGCGTTTGTTATTCCCGGCGCGCTCTCTCGTTATATATATACGATTTAAAATTGTAATTACGACGCTGGCGAACCGCGGGGAAGAAAAAGACACGATCGTTTCGTCGAGATACTACACGCGCTCATTGTTATTTTCATTCAGGCGTGCGCATTCCCGGGTAATTACCCGGCGTCGCGCGGCCCGGCTTTTATGAATTCCAGAGTGATGGGGAAAATAAGGCGAGCTCGTTCCTTCCTCCTTGTTTTTTTTTACGACGCTCGAGACCGGCTTCTTTATTCTCGTTTTCCGCTGGCTGAGCGCGCGCCGCGATTGTATAACGCTGTGAGCGCTCGGCGCGAAATTAGCCGTCCGTTCGGTTATTTTTCGAGGAGACGCGATGCTTTTTGAGCGCGTGGAGTTCACAAATTTTCGTGCTGATAAGCTTTTTTATTATTCTCGATTACGCGAAATGCATTTTTGACGCTAGTTTTCCATCGAAGTATCGGAGTTTTAATTATCCATCGGCGTCGTAAAAAAATCTTTAATGACTTTATTCATTCAACAAGCGGTATTTTAATGAGAACATATCCGGCGAAGCTCGCTGTAACGCCTCATTATATACTTTTGATAAATACGCTCGCTCGCGCGCGCGAGGAAAAATGTATTCAATTCACGCGGCTCCATTCAACGAGGCCAGTAATCTCATAAAAGTCGACCGGAGAGGTTGTATATTTTAAATTACACTGTCACCCATCTTCATCAAGCCAGTTAGTCTAGCGGGCATCCACTCGCCCCGGCCATTTAACGGTCAATCATAAAAGTTCACTTTTAATTCCGCAAGACGTTTTGTAACACAGTCTCTTTCGTAACCCCTCCTATATATACACACACGGCAACAATCCTCGCTAGCCATTGATCATCGCAAAAGCTTGAAAAAAATGACTAGACCACGAAATTCGTCAAAACAAAACTGCCCAAGATCTCGTTAATCACCGAAAAAAGGCCCGCTCGGTTTTTGATAGCCCGGCTGTTTATTAATCGCCGAGGCTCTCTCTCTCTCGCATTAATCATCCGGCCGGCGCGACGTCATCGCTCGCGCGCGAACACAAGGAATCGTGTTCCGGCGAAATACGATTCGGCGAACGCTTAATGAGGATCCTTCTGCGAATTTCAGCGCCTCGACACGTACCGCTTCGTTATCTCGTTCGCGCGCTGCTCTATACAGCTCGTGCCCACGAGAGGCTGGACTTTGTTTCGCGGGGTGTTGGCAATAAATTTGCCCCCGGGGCTAGGTGAGAGAGGTCGGATGAGTTTCTGTCTGAGTGACCTGGTTTGAGAATCGGCTTGCTGGTCTTGGGGAAATTGCGCGATTGGATGAGCGTAGGGTCTGTGCGAGCTAAATAAATTTGAGGATGAATCGACGGCTAGGCGGAATGCGAAAATGAAAAATACACGCGCGAGCGAGCGTATGAAATTTATCGGCGTAAAACTGGGTTATCGCGGAGCTAGTAGAACGTAAAAAGTGTCACGTGCTCTTGAGTAGACATGTCGCATGACAGAATTCAATAACGAGCGCGCGAAGCGTACGGTTTTTTTATTAGCCTTCGTGGCTTTTGAAAATATTTATGTTTATTTTTGCTTGTATCAGTCGCTTTTGTGGAGCTTGTAATGAGTTTAATTTAGCAGAATTAAAGAGCGAACCAGAGCGCATTTTTAGATAGCTCTTCTTTTTATTCGAAAAAAAAAACAATCCTCGAATATCAAATATATCAGGTGACTCGATCCCCGCTTCTATTTACAAGAGCGCCGAGCAAAAAAGCACTCCGAGCTATTTTTAGCCCGGAATCGCGCCGAGATTGTCTTATCGGCGTGCCAAAGTCATGTTTATACGTACGCAGTCACGAAAACTTATATATTTGACTTTGAAATTCGACAGTTCGAATAAGCACACAGCTGAAAAGCCCCTGCGCGGTTAGAAAATAAACGCGACTAGCCAACTTGAATACAGTACAGCCGAGGAGTCTCGCATTAATGCACGCGATCTCTTTTTTAATGTGCCGATTACATTTTCGGTCCTCCCGGCCGTGTTTCGACTTTAAACGACTTCCTTCTAATCGACACTTTGAATCGCAAATTTTCAGCGACGGGGAGCCGATCGCAAACGAGGCCGGGGGACTTCGGCGCTCGGAAGCGTATATAGATAGAAGAAAGCAACGAATCGATCGGTCCTCTTTTATTTTCGAACTTTTGAAATTATGTATGCGTTTTGCGCTCAAATGAATAATAAGGAGAAAATTATACGGCGCAACGGTTGCGTAAATCGGAGGCCCGAGTCGAACCGGGCTGAATTATCGTAAATTAGAAAAGGATGAAAAACGCAAAGCGGGGCGTAAAAAAATGAAGAGAGAAGCGAACGACTCGGCGAAAAACAAATTATGCCGAAGCCGAGTGCGCGCGCCATTACGTGGTGTGTGTGTATACGTATATATACCCCCGCGGAGCTGCGCCGCGAGGGAAACGACCTGAAATTACGCCGGGGGCCTGAAATTACAGCCGGCAATAAGCGCTAATTGCGCGAACAATATAATAATAACGAGCGTCGGGACAATTGGCCCCAAAAATACAAATCAAAATAATTGAATAACAAGACGCAGGCTCGGCGCCAAATTCACGTTCTGTACGTACGTACGTACGTTATGCGCGTGCGTATATACACTTTCCTTCTTCCTTACTGCGTGAGCGCACGAATAAATAATAACGCATCGCAACTTCCGGCCGCGTTTCTCGGCTCTTTCAAGGTTACTGCGGTGCAGCTCGCCGTACGGACACGCACAGATGCGAGGGAACGAAAATCGCGAAAAGTCGGTGCAGCGGTATACTTGCGACGGACCGTTATTACGACGTGAGCAGCGATTTTTTTTCTTTATCTGTCAAGGTCAGAGACGATCGCAGGTACTGCTGTGATTTTCTTCGTTTTTTACGAACAGCTTTTTTATCGAGTTTAGCTGCGTAATAAAAAAAGACGTTTAAAGGTATACACCGAGCGCCTGTAAATCTCCGGACAGAGCGAAAGTCGTCCGTCATTCTCGAAAACTCGAAGAAATCCTATATCTACAGATGATCTTACGATAGCAGCGCGCACAAAAAGCGCTCTTGGCACTAGGGCGCGGTGGCCGCGCGCGCAGGTAGACGGAGCAGACCACTTACCCACGCCCGCGTACACGTATACGCTTCCTTTTACACCCTGCAAAACTTTAGAGCGGGGGCCCCATGAGAGCTTCGAGCGGGAGAGAGAAAAAAACACACTGACGAGACAGGTTTTGTGTTTAGGGAGAGAGCAGGTGCTGGAATGTGCCTCGGGTTTCTCGACCGGTCGTGTATATAAGCGCACGGTCTTTTGTGCTGACGAGGCGCGCTGATTTTCATTCAAATTGATTCCCGGGGCCCCGGGTTAGTTACTGAAGCGAGGGAACGCGAGGAGAAAAAACGGGATCGAGCATGTGATTTTTTTTTGGTGTGTGTATGTGTGTGTAAGGAGCGGGGTTTTAGGTTGACCTCGACTTTTGTTAGGGAGTAGAGGGGGTATACTTTTGAGGTTTCTTTTTTTTCTGGGATGAGTATAGGAGTATTGATTGAGGTGTGATGGCCGAGCGGATTGATGTCTTTTGATGAAATTGTTATGATTGGGTCTATCTTTGACAGTTTACTGAGTAGTTTTGATTTATAATTCTGTACTGCAAAAATTTACCGTGTCGATTTTACTTACTTTAAAAGCGCGAGTATCAACGTTCCGCAAAAAATACAAGAGCTATTAAAAAAAACAAAACCATAACGTATGCAATAGCAAAGCTCCACCTTAAACATTCGCCCATTCAGCACAGATATCCATCAACCCAAAGATCCCGCAAAGATAAAGAGCCGCCTGTTTTCTCCCACCGCCGCTCCCTCATCCACCCGGAGTCCTGAAAAATTTAACGAGCCCCAACCGTCGACAAAGCAGCTCTCGGGGTCAGAAAACCCGAGAGAGAGAGAGAGAGGGAGAGAAAGAGTAATGACTCCCGATGACGTAGCTGCTGCCCTGCGCGCGCGTTGGGGTAGGCGCAATATATAACAGATTGCGTCGGAGAGGGTGAGAGAGCCCGTTTCTATGACTACCGGGGTGAGAGAGAGAGAAAAAAAGAAGGGTTGAGCGAACTCCCCCGACGAGCTCGCTCGGCTGAACAATGGAATCGTCGTCGTGATAATTGACGCCACAGTGTTACGCTTGGCCCCTTTTGTGACTGCCGGGCTCTACTTTTGCGCTTCGCGGGAGGATCTTTGATTTTTGATACGCTTTTTTTCGGTGTTGTCGGGATGTACGTGTCCGAGAGGTAATTTCGTACGGGTATAATTTATCCGGTAAACGCTGCGGGCGTAATTAATTCTCTCTTGGCCGTGCCACATATTAGAAGTATAAATTGGCGAAGGAGACAGAGAGAGAGGGTATTAAGAGTTCCGAGATCGCAGTGGCCTTTTCGATTTGAATAAAGATAAGTTTCGTGGCGCCAGAGGACGTGAGGATGAATCATATACACCAAGTCCCGCGCTGAGAGAACTGTTTCGACGCTGGTATTTCCAGTTCCCATAAGAGAAAAAAAAGCTTAATTCCATCTCTCAGAAGCACTTATGAAATATGCTAATACGAGCGTAGACCCCGCGCTCTCTCGCTTTGGTCTGTTTATAAATCCGGCCGATCAATTGCAACGTCTTTCAATTATGCAAATGAAGTACGTTTTCCATTCCCGGGTAAGGCTTCGTGCCTCGCAATACGGCCGAGAGAGCACGAGAGAAGTGTTAAGCTCGGCGGAGACCTTGAACTCGCCTTGCGAAAGTGTGTGTTCTTAAAATTCGCTTCTATGCCCTAAAGTTATCAAGAAAACAAACACGCGCCGGCTGTTACCGAGAAACTCGTCGAATATACGCGCGAGCGGCCGCTTATTTAACTCGGCACACACAAAACCCCGTCTCTCTCTCTCTCTTCTGCGTGTACAGACGACGCACTTAGCATGAGAGAGTGTAACGCAACGGAACCGAAAGGAAGAGAAAGAGAGAGAGAGAGAAAAAAAGCGTCCGCGAGTCAGCAAATATTAGCGCAAGGGGCATTCATTACCCCTAAAAGCGGTAATAACCTAAACAAGAAGTGCGGTGCGTTAGAGAGAGAGAGAGAGAGAGAGAGAGAGAGAGCCGGTACAAGTTCAAAGAAGGAAGAGAAAAAAAGAGGAGGAGAGGAAAGATAGAGAGCAAAGAAAGACCATTATTCTTTCTCTCCTTCCCTCTTGCTAGGGGACATGAAAGGATTCGAGAGAGAGAGAGAGAGGTAAAATAAGAGACTCGAGAGAGGCATGCATAATAAGCGCGTGCGCTCGCTGCAGTAGAAACGCTGAGTGAAGAAGGGGAATCGGAGCTTCAGCGCGAGGAGAGGACAGAGAAAAAAAAATAAAGGAATGGAAGGCAAAAAGAGAAAGTGGGAAACGGTGGAAGAGAAAAAGGCCCCTTCTACGCTGGTGCGCCCGCTCTCGTTCGTTGTTTGAGCGATCTTCAGTGAGCGAGGACTGCTGCGCGGACTTTGTTGAGACAAACAAGCAATTTCTTTACTCTACTCTTTTTTGTAAAAGAACGCTTTGCTAAATTAAATTGAAAATGTTATTCAGAAAATATTCCGAATGCCCACACTAATTATACAATCTTTATCAATCTTAATGCGCAGCAATCAGTCGCTCAAACCAAAATGCAAACCATCACAAACAGCGTAGAAGAGCTAAAAAAATACAGAGCGTATACACAGTGTGTATACTCGGGGGCGAGAGCGGATAATAATCAAGGCGCTGCCGACTACTCACCTTTTGCTGGGCTAGCCTGAGGGACTCCTCGAAGTGCTTGTGTACCGCCTGCTCAGCTGCCCTCTGCTTCTCGATCCTCTCCCGCTCGAGCTTGGCCTCACGCTCCCGCGACTCCAGCTCCCGCACTTCCGCCTCGCGGCGCTCCCTGTGAACAGAAATGCTATCGTTAAACACTGTGGGTAGAAGATGTAAGTATATAGGTGGGATGCTGCTTTCTTTTGGGTTTGTGGAATTAAACGCTTTTTCTTTGCTGCAGGCTGCTTTATGAAACGGCGTAGATTTTTGATTATAGATCATATTGATGCTTTTTCGGATTCAAACAACAACGCACGATCGATAAACCTTCAAGATCATTATGGTGCGTTGGTGCTTGAAACACCGGCACAATGGGAAATACGTTGAATTGTTTCGAATTAAAAGTATACACGCGCGGGCGTGCATCGCGCTCATATAAGCTCGGGCAGGTGTAAAAATCTCATTGTTTTAACAAACAGCGCGCAAGGCGGAATCGGTCTTGAGGTTACGCTAATCGGCTCCGATACCATCTAACAATGAGGCCTTTATCCGCGGCTCCTCGATTACGACACCGATAATCTCCGAGCGATTAATCAATTCGCGCTTATTAATCGCCTCCCCGGAGATATACGTTCAATTAACTTTTTGCCTCCTACCTCTACCCAGACTCTCCTGCTCTCGCTCGTCGAAAAGCCGCGTAATCGCTCGTTAGCCTCTCGGCTGCGTGCACGCATACACACACATACTCGATGCCCGCTCGCGCTAAATAAAAAAGCAAAGCTCTCGGAGCGTGCGCGCGCGCGTGACATCATGCGAGAATGGCCTATGCATATATACGCCCATTAAAAGTGCAGCGCCGGCTTGCAGACGAGGTTTTTCCGGTCGTGGATTTTCAACGCAAATGCAAGAGAGAGAGAGAGAAAAAGAGAGGGAGACGGATAGATAAGCATTCATTAACGCTTGCGCAAGTTATTTATACAGTTACGCGCGCGCCTCGCGCTTTATCGCTGCGCGAGTTTGCGCGGATCTATTGCGCATGCGCCTGCGTGTGTATGATGTTTTCGCTCGGTTTCTTTTTTTATTCTTTTTTTTCTCTTTGGAGTTGGTATTTTTTTTTTTAGAGTTACGCTTAGTGTGAACGAGAGTGGCGCTTTTTGTCGTTTGCAAAAAGCCGTGCGGGATTTGAGGCTCGGGAAAGTTTTCTTTTTTTTTGTTTTTGTCATGATGTAGTAATTAAGTGCAGACTTTATTTAGTGGTTATGAGGCATTGTGGATATAATGACATGAATGTGGGGAGGAGGAGTTGAAGAGATGAATTTTTGTTTGTAGTGCGTATTTTTTAAATAGGGTTTAATTGCGCTTCTTTTGGAAGGTAGGAAAAATTGCACGTAAAAAGAAATGTAAGATTAAGAGTGCAATTACGCCGTAAGTACTCGCTCATTAGGAAAATTGCAAATACTTTGGATAACTGCGGCCAGTCTGCGTTTATATAATAGTAACAAGTGTAATAAACTTGTAAATAAAGTAATAAAAAAAACTGTGCCTATGCATAATTTTAATGCAATTATGCCGCCGACGAGCAGTGACATACTTTCGGTGGATTAGCGCAACTCCTAAACAAAATCTGACAACTTGACAGCGATAACAAAATTAAGGCACTACTTTTCATCGATAAAACGAACAATAAACAATACAATTTCCTCATCGCCGTCACTCTTCTAACCAAAAAAACGAAAATATCGATCGAAAAAGCAGCTAATTTTCAAGACTCATTAAAAGAAGATTAACGCTTAGTAAATTTCCTTGGCGAGGCCAAGACGGCAAAATGAATTCAAGCCTCGCGGGAATCCGAGAAAACCGGATTTTCACCGTGCGCGAGAAAACACGCAGCCAGGCTGATTCACCCGGCATTTATTTACGGCCGATTAAAATCGAAGATTTATCGGACTCGATTAATCGTTGTATTATTATTTCGAGGCTGATTAATCGCTCATTGTCTCTCTCGCGCGCGCGCGTTTATCGGCCGATTGAGAATATTGATTGTGTATATTTTTTGGAGGCCTTGAGACGGACTTTAGAAAGAGAGAGAAAGGAAACGACGATGTTCGAT
The DNA here is from genome assembly GCA_030522685.1 of Eupelmus azureus. Classification (NCBI taxonomy): domain Eukaryota; kingdom Metazoa; phylum Arthropoda; class Insecta; order Hymenoptera; family Eupelmidae; genus Eupelmus; species Eupelmus azureus. Next base: position 4,326 of record JAPYZA010000062.1, on the reverse strand, counting down.
TTGCATTTTTATTCCGAGCGGGAGCCGATAAAAATCGGAACACTTTCGTTCGCCGGTTAATTGTTCCGATCGTCCAACGTACAACAAAAGCAAACGTTATTGTAACCAGAAATACCCGATAGACATCTCACTTCCCTACAATTAATTTAAAACAAACATTTACACAATTAATGCACACACGTCTTCATTCTCGTTAATTTCATTGCCGCCGTTCTCGTAATCACTCTCGCAATCGGCGCGTGCGTATCCTTTTTACCATTCTTTCATTTTCGCGCGGGATTCTGGAAAAAAATGAGCGCCCGCGCGCGATAATTTCGTATCCCGAGAGCGGGCTCGTTTACAATTTCAAATTAGTTTTGAAACGCGCTCGCTCGCGGAATTAAAATTACAGATTGCGGCGCGGCTATCATTTTCTGATTTGTCTGTTATTTAGCAATTAGCATTTTAAATCGCCGAGGACGCCTGCGCGCATTTGAAAGTATAATGGCCGCGCAGGAAATCGTGAAAATAACTTTCGTCGGGAGGCTTTAACGGCGTGACGCGACGCGAACAGGTTATTAATAAATTTCGAGACAATTTATGTAGCGGCGGACTGCTGCTTGTCTTTCGCTGCTGGTTTCTTCGGCGTCTGATCATAAAAAAGTGGATCAATCAGTGGTACCTTTTTTAATTGGCGTTATTTTTAATGGCAATTAAAATTACGGTTTACTTTGTGTGTGTAAACACATTAAAAATTTAACGAACAAAACAGTAACTAATTATTCAATGACGGCAGAACCCAAAACCCAGCGCCGAAAAAAATACCCAGAACGTCAACCACACAGCCTTTAGGTGCGAAGAACGGACTCACCGACACAATTCCAACATTCGCGCCACGAACCCCTGCAGGCTAAAAGAAAAAAAAAGAAGCGAACGGACGAGATGTACACCTCTGCGAGCGGCGAGAAAAGGCCGGTAAAAAGACAGGAGAAAGAAAGAGAGAGAGAAAAGGACGAGGCCGATGACGGGGGCCGGCGCAAGGCCTTTTTTGGCAATACCGCGAGGGGCCGGTTCTTCTCGCCGAGCGCGAAACGGGCAGGACCGGATTTTTCAGTATATATATACGCGCCGTCGGCTATCTCCCTCTGGTCGCTTCATAAGTGCCGGGACAGGTCCTCCTCTCCTTTCTTTCCTGCGCGAAGCTTTTTTCTGGCCCCTTGTGCCGTTTCTCCCAGTTATACTTATATAGCAGTCGATTATTAGACGGCTCGAAGGAGTTTCTTAATTAGCGCTCGCGCTCTCCTTTTTTCCTTTCTTTTTCTCCTCCTCCTCCCTTTCTCGATGCGATAGAGCCGTTTTAATTTGAAATTGAGAGTCTAGAAATTGACGAGGGCTTCCTTTTCCCCACGGCTATAACGAAATTTAATTAAGCGAGGTTTAATATTTATACGGCCGTTAAAAAGCTTCCTAACTTTGTTTGCTAGACGAAACCAATCGAGCCGCAACAAACGCCGATAACTCATCGGTAATCAAACGAAACCGGCGCGCGCGCTGCTCCCTGCAATTACAATAAAAAGTCGACACGAGATTTACAGAACAAGAGCGCAAGCGAACCGGTTGCGGCTGTGTATACATATACACGCATATATATATGCACAGAAAGAAAGGCGAGACGGTGAAAAAAGCGCAGCAGAGAGAAGGGACCACGACAACACGTCGAATTCTGGCGGCCTTCGATCTCGAGTAGCGATTAACCTTCTCTCACGGGAGAGAGTCGAGTTTTGTTGTGCGACTCTCGAGAGGTTTTTTTTTTCTGCGCGCTGAAGAGGGTCCGAAATGAAGAGTCCATGACCCCCCGCACCGAGGGGGCAAGATCGAAGCGAGCGATAAAAATGCCTTTTGTTGTCAGAGTATACTGAGATGGAATTTAAAACGCGAGTGCGTATTCACACTTGGGCTTTTGGGTTGCTTGGTTCTGCGGTTGGTTTTTGTACTGTTTTTGTTTGATGTAATGAGTAGGTTTTTCGTGAGGTTAATATTAATGTCTCCTCTATTTCCATTCTTCTTTTTTTTAAAAGATCATAGTTGTCTTCAATTACTAATTCAACTCGTTTTCTCCAACAAGCTCAATCCGCTCGAAAACAAGACATTCTCCCTCCGCGTAAAAATTCGTTATTAGTTAACCTGCAAACCCACATAGTACCGTTACGCAACCTCAGCCTCTCCGGCAAACTCAGCTCGCTGAGGCACGGAAAAAAGAAGCCCGACTCAAAAACGCAACAAGCCTCGCACTCGATAGAACGAGATAGATAAAAGGCGACGCCCTCGCATTTGCATTTAACACGCTCCCCCCGGGTACGTGTATATACGATTTCTTTCCGACTGGATTTCGGGCCCCTCCCACGCATACACTTACACACACGTGCGCGCCGAGATCGGCTCGGAAATACAAATGAACTTTCCCCGCTTTGTGTCGCCCCGTTCGCATATATACATATCTCTCTCTCTTTCGTCTGCTCTACGTATGTTTGTATGCGCGTTCTTTTTTCGTCTGCGTCTCCCACGTCGTTTGCCGCGGCCGCGCGCGCTGACTCATTCCCGGCGCATGAGGGGTATATATATACGTCATCTTATCGGAGCGCTTTTTGTGCGGCTCGATGCTGCGTTGACCGATTTTACGTGCTTGCTTTGCTTTCCTGCGGATGTCGTGGAATACGGGCCTTTTTATCGTGGTTGGATTGCGACTTTGGAGATGGAGTTTTATCGAGTCACTTCTGCTTTTTTATTTGACGCTTGCGAATTCAAGTTTTTTTGCTTGGAATGAAAAAGGAGTGATTCAGGGCTAATTGTTTGCGTGCGTGAGCAATCGATCAGGAGGCCTGGAAAAATAATTCTCCGTTGTCTTATTAAATTTCTCAACGCGAACCAGATATTTTGCATACAAACGAAAGGAGCCTTTATCTCGCTAATTAATATTTATCCATCGTTACCGCAGCGCGTTTCAACTTTGAATCAACGTCTTAATTACGCTCGAAATCTTCGCGCGCATCGCGCGGATTATTAAAACGCTCAAAACACGTCGAAAAAAATGAAAAAAGGAAAACGCTGAAACTACATCCGTGGCGAATTTCGCGCGGCTCTCCATTATAATTGCATTTCCAAGCGGCGAGCGCGCGCGTCAATTAAAGCGCGTAATGAAGCGCGTTTACATACAAACGAGCAAAGCTGCTCGCGTTTTTCTTGTGCAAACTCCGAGGTTAACTACCGCGGAGAGATAAAGTCGACGCGAATTTTCTCCGACTGTCTGCGCAAGAATGAAAGAAACGAGGAAAAAAACGAGAACACAATAACCCGCCTGTGTGTGAGAACGGCGCTCTTGAAAAGAAAGCAAAGCTCACACACACACATAGGGGAAGAAAAAGGAAGCGAGGCGGCCGAGTTTGTTAAAAGGCATGTGTGTGAGCGCGCGGGCGCGTGCAAAAAGGAATTACACAACGGTGTAACGCCGCACGAGAAATAAATGGAGATTAGCATGATAAACGTGTAGCTATACGTTATATGTGTATATATACGTAGACGCGGGGAGAGACGTAGGCGAGCGTACGTGTTTTATTGTTTGGCAACGACGATGATTCAACGAAAGTTTGCCTGCGCTCGCGCGCGTTCCTCGAGAGCTGATACACTGTTTGCACACTTGGCTTTATTATTTATGCCCGAGCGCGCTAAGCCGTTGGCTTCGAGCTGCACACGTATATCTGTTATGCGCGCACGTACTTTAAAGTTTGATTTATCGAGCCGACGCGCGCACGTGGGGGCTTCAAGGTCGGTGTTCTCTTTTTTTTTTCTTCGTTTTCTTTCTCCTCTTTACCCGAACGATTTCACGAAACGAGAGCTCCGCGCGACACGCGCTCGTTGAAATTGATTCGTCTATCCGGGGGCTTCGTGACTAATTAATTCCGAGCTGCCAATTAGTGGTGTAGATGGGGTTGCTTGTATTTGCATCGGGAGAGATTAGAAATTCAAGAAAGTAATGTAAATGAAGTAGCAGTTAATTAGCAATGCTATTTTTTATTTTTTATGATCACACTGCAGAAAATACAGTAGATCAATCAACGGTATTAAAGCAGCCATTCCTACCATCAATTCAGTCACAAAATCAACATCCTCAATAATTCCACAACCCATCAATTTCCAAAAAACAATCCCCCCAGCCACAAAACCCGTTACAGGCTATCGACACTTTCCTTCACAAGCCGGCTAATCTCTCCGACTCGTCTTACGTCAGCCTAGAAATCACACGTACACCCACCCACTCACACCTACAGACTCACATTTACACACACACAC